>APFE031552469.1:0-13123 GCA_000404065.3 Pinus taeda | reverse complement strand
ATTTAATTACTTGTAAAATATATAGTATAGAATATTTTTAGTATTCCGTATAAAATTCGAATTTAGATCCAAATTCGAATTTGGTAACTATTATACAAATAGTCCGTCATTTTCCCAGCTATCAAACTCTACTTTATCGCCATAACTTTTTCTCACATCCAAATAGGTTCAACTCCTCGAAAGATACCAATGTTTCAATCTTGGGTAACTACACTTAGTTACACGATTGAATGTTCAACTTTTGAATTTTTTCAAGACCACAAAGACCTTTTACTGTCCTCAAATTATATGATAGATAGAAGTCCAATTGTACAACTGTATATGGCAATCTTTCAACTTTCACCAAATCATTACACGTGGTGATTTTGAAGGTTGGGGCGTTAATCCTAACAGCATTCAAATCCATGAAATCAAGACTGATGAAGTATTTAACTAGAACAAGTGATTGTGTTATAAATAACTTATATCTAGGTAGCCATTGTATCGACGAGCAGACAGTGTCTCTGCAATTCGAAATCCTTGCGGAAACCGTTAATGAAAACTTCCGCAGCCTTGATGTTGTTGACATCTGGTTGAGAATTATCTTCTATTTTCTTATCAAACATGTTAAGTTATGGAGAATTATACAGAGAGACAAATATAGAAATAACCAGCAATAACCATAAACACATGAACGTACATGTTTATCTCTGAAAACCTCAAATATGGGGAAAAACCGGATCATAATGAAATTTCGTTATCTTTGGCCAAAACCATGGCCAATCCGACCAAGTAAGCCTTCACGGCTCACCTCGAGGCCTTGCATTATATTGAAGTCCTTTTAGCCTTTTATAGGCTCCATTACATATAATACCATGGGCAAAATACCATGGGTGCACAATACCATGTGCCCTAAAACCATCACTGTTTAACCTCCTTTGACTCTATCCGAGTCAAGTTTACTTAACAATTCCCCCCTTAAACTTGAGTTGGGGTTCCTTGACTAACTCTAGCGAATCCTCCTAAGTGAGATAATCCCGCTCACTCTAGCTCTTACCCCCCTCAAAGTTTTTACCGAGGGTATTGTTAACCCCACATCCCCCCTATCACCTAGGTCCAATTCAGACTTTACGAGTGATTACCCACGGGTACGGATGCCTTACCAAGTCTTACAGTAGTATGCCCATTTACATGCAATAATTTTGACTTCTTTTTTTTTTTTTTTTTTTATTGCTGCTATTCTGAACCATCTTCTCTCAATTGAGGGCATCCTTGTTTTGTTTCTTTGTGCCTTTTTGCCAAGTTTTACTGCCTTTAATTTCTGAGATGAATCTTCGAAACCCTCGCCACGGGTGACTTCACTAGGAGGCCTTGATCTAAATCTAGAGCATGATAACATGCCATGTTTCTTGTTAGCTCCAAGGAATACCTTATTCTATGGTGCGCTGCGCATCACATGACTGCTCGAGTGTCCGACGTGCCTATGATCAATGCTCTTTTCCTTCCTCATGGAGCCTACCATTGCTAACAGATCTCTAAAATCACCACTCTAATACTTCCAGGACCATTTCACACACTAATCTCATACAGGCACAATCATTTTGAGTGTCTTCGACTGCGCCATTAAATCCCACTCGATGTCCATGAGCTCTTGATTCGCTCCCATGATCCTTCACGTTGCGTTCATATCCGAATACAGATTTCCGCTGCTGTTTTTTTATCCATTGCGTTAAAAATAAATCCTTCACAAAAAATATACTTTAGAAGTCCAAACCCTGAATCATGGCTCTGATACCAATTGTTAAGAAATTTACCCAAGAACACAAATTAATTACGGAGAATTACTGCATAATATAAATAATTACTGAGAGGAATAAATATAAAAATAACCAACAATAAACACAACACATAAACACATGTTTATCTGGGAAAACCCCAAATCTCGGGAAAAACCCAGTTATAATGAAATTTCATTATCCTTGGCCAAAACCCTGGCCAATCTGGCCAAGTGAGCCTTCACCCCTAACTTCCAGGCCTTGCATTACAATGAAGTCCTTCCAGCCTTTTATAGGCTCCAATACATATAATACCACGGTAAGAATACCATGGGTGCACAATACCATGTGCCCCAAAACCATCACTATTTAACCTCCTTTGACTCTATCAGAGTCAAATTTACTTAACAAATCGTCGTTGCTGACAAAACCAAGAAGGAAGAATCAAAAAAAGCTTGACAAAATTCATGTTCTACTGGCTTCACCATGTACTTAGATGAAGACCGTACTTGGATTCTTTTAGCGTTGTTGCTGACAAAACCAAGAAAGAGGAATCAAAGAAAGCTTGACAAAGCTCATGTTCTACTCGCTTCACCATGTACTTAGATGAAGTCGGTACTTGGATTGGTTTATGCGGCGGTTCTCCTCCTCTTCAAGACAATGTGATTTTCCTCCACATATGAATAACAATGTTGTGCAGATTTTGCAACACTATTTTATTATAACAATGTTGTGCACATTTTGCAACACTTTGTTTATAAAAATTTAACGAGTTTGCAGAAAACCGAGAAAAAGAGCAAAGATGTGAGGAGGTCTCATAAACCAAAATGATAAAGGCGATGAAATAAAACATTTGATTCAACTCGATGAAGGTTTCTGTTTCTCGTCTATATATTGAAGTATTACTATTTCCTCGTTCCTCATTTATTCTGTCACTTATTATATTACTCTAGTGATATATAGTTTTCAATATTTGGATTTCTAATTTTAATATTTGAATTTGTGATTTCCTAAGGTGTTAACGTCTTAATGCCTCCTCAAGTGAAATTATAATACCAAAGCTACTTAGCCCAATGTTGGAAGTAATGGAGAAAACTAAACTTAGGTTATTGTTATGATGATGATAGATTTGAGACTCTAATCTTAGACCTTAGATCCTACTATATAGGGAGTGGTTGAAACCACCTTGTTAGTGTTATAGCCTATATATACTAAGTTCTCTTGATTCAATATCAGCGTGTATGTGTGAAGTGCTTGGACACTCTCCAAATATCTCAAGTGGAAGCCACTTAATTAATAGAAAATCAGTTTTTATCATGGTACAAGAACATGATGGCTGAGATATCTAGTTCCTTAATGAAGAATTTTCCCGATGCACCTGAGTCGAAAGCATTGCATGGTTTGGCCACATAATAATGCCGATTCGCTTGTGTCAGCGAGAAAATCGCATAGTTTCAATTGAAAAAATTCACCTTTCTTTTTATTTCATAGATCGGCGAAAGGCCTTGGCGTAAAATCACACCGATCCTTTGAGTCCTCGCTGTCGTCTGAGGAGGCCTTGTTGGATGCCTAGAGGTGTGAGCTACGTGGAGGCAGTATGTTGACAGACATTAAAAGTCGTGGTAAGCTCCTCGTGCCTATGCAAATAGGAATATGCATCCGCTTCGGGAGGAAGAAGCTACTTAGATTTCAGCAGCGTTGTGGATTTCAATCCGCAGAGGCACGCTTATATTAATCTTCTCACTGTCGGCTCCTCATCAACAACAAAAGACACATATTCTGAAAACATGGGAGATTTTGTTTTATTTGTTCATCGTGCTTTCGCAAGCAGGCTCTCATGTTATTGCCAACACTGAAGAAGTTGGTGGGAATCAATATTCATTTATGATGCATGATGTGAGGGAAGCTTCCATGGTCGACTATTACCATAGTCATTGATTGCATGCACTGGAGTTGACAAGACACATGGTGGAGGTTGTGTTTGCTACAGATTGTCATGGTAATCCCCGTGGCGGTGTGGAGTATGTGAAATCGGCACAACAAAATCAAGATCCGGGCCGGCGCGATCTGAGTGAATTCTATGGAGACTGAGGAGGCCAAATCTGCATGAAACTTGTTGCAGATAGCCCGAGGAAGGCCAAGATCGTAGGAGGCCTAATATTGGAATTCAGACCCAAATCAATCCATTGTGGTGATTGAGGCGTGGATGACAAGACTGAATCTATGTGATTCTTGTGTCATTTTCTAATTATCATTCTGGAAATTTTATTGTTTGAGTAATCTAAAAGTTGTAGGTTGTGGAGATCTCAAAATCAATTGGGTAAATTTCTCTTCTAAGTTATTATATGCAACAATGAAAATGTGAAAGTTCGTGGTCACTTGAACTTATCTTCAGAAATATATGTTATCAGAAATTGCTAATTACATACATCACAATTAGATATTGATAACGTTTACAACTTGTGAGAGGTATTTTTTTTGCTAGGGGTCAGAGCCGAAGGCAGTGAGACCTACGTGGCAAAGAAGCCAAAGTCTACAAGGTTCTATTGTTGAAGAGCTGCCAAAGGGAGAAGTTTCCCACCTACTTGGTAACGGGGTTGTTGGAGCTCGTTAGACGACTATGTTTAGTCGAAAAGATAAGATGGACTTTTCCAATATGGCTGCACTTTTAGATATTCCTGATGATATTTTTTTTGTGAGGCTTAATGGTTTTATTAATGACCATGATTATCAATAGATACTATATGTTCTGCAACAACGTGAGACTGAATACTCACGAGTTGTTTTTAAGGAAGGATGTAAAGAGGAACATATTGTTGAAGATCAATTCGATGAGCCACATGAAGCTGATTGCAAAGACGTGGCAGAAGAAGACAAAGCTAGAGAGAATTTAAATTGCAATGATCTCATTAATATTTTTGTATGTGCAGATGTTACCAACAACAACAAGGAAAAAGCAACAAAGTTTGAAGAAGAAATGAAGTTTCTTGAAGCACGGCTTGAAACACCATGTCTTTATGAAGCTAACAAAGAAGTTGCATCAATGAATGATAGAGACATCATCCTTGACATACAGATGGTTGACACCGGAAATAGTAAGAGGGAAAATTTTCCTATCGAGCCTGTCATAGTCTTGAGAAGGGCGAGAAAAATAATTCAAGCTTTCCATTGGGGAAGAAATGAGGTGAATATACATCACTACCTCATAGTGAGGAAAGTGAAGATGAAGCATCAACTCAAGATGAACAAGTATGGATTCACAAGCAAAATGACCAAAATGAAAACCTCTATTACCAAGTTTTTATGTACTATTATAAGCGTAGCTGTGACTAGACCAGCAGGCATATGTTATTATTTAGTACCCTTTCTCGATTAAGGGGGAGTGTTAAAATTAATGGAGAAAGCTAAACTTAGATTATCGTTATGATGATGATAGGTTTGGGACTCTAATCTTAGACCTCAGATCCTACTATCTAGGGAGTGGTTGAAACCACCCTGTTAGTGTGAATGCCTATATATACTAGGTTCTCATGATTAAATATCAGCATGCATGTGTGAAGTGCTTGGGCACTCTACAGCGATCTCACCTAGAGAGACAATTAATTAATAGAAAATTAGTTTTTATCTCCCAAAACCAAATGTCAACACTTTTATTCTGAAATGTCAACACCTTTATTCTGTCACACAAAATCAAATTTCTATTTAGATACCATCGTGGAATATAAATTCCTGTGGCTAAGTTATTTATATATCGTCGTTGGATATAAATTCTTGTGGCTCATTTATTATTTGGGCGAATTCTATCATACATCTAATTACTTTGTGAATTGATTAGAGATGGATATAGTAGCGCATTGAATTTTGTCAATGGGTAGTGAGAGATGAATAAGAAGGATAGCAGGTGTAACTTTTGATCAGCATGGTGGCATAAGTAAGTAGTAAGTAATCAAGTGCAATATGTTGAAAGAATAAATTATCCTCCTAGTTTGGCGAGTTACGATTAGATTTCGATTTATATACTGTCACCAGATAATGGTCATTGTATGGTAGTGCATTTAATCTCTCAATGAATTCTATCATGTCTGATTATTCTGTGAATTATGTAGAGATGGATATGGTAGCCATTGAATTTCGTCAATGGGTAGTGATTTCATAGCAAAAGAGTAGGATATAAATTCCCCTAACAAAAATAAATAAATCTTTGTACTGTTAGATTTCTTTTACATTGGCTAATTACGAATTTAATTATATTAGTGTACTTATTATTTATAGGGTTTCACTCAATGAATATTTAATATATGTGGAAACAATATTTTTAATTTTACTATATCTTGGAAAATATTTCTAAAAATCACATTATTTAATCCCTTACTAATATGAACCCAATATATCTTCCCAATTTTAAAAATCCCTACTCTCACTATGTTTTGTAGGTACCTATTTCTTCATTAACTTTGAACTCTATTTTTTATAGTTGTCAATTATGTAATTTTTCTTCAATATATATCCCCAATATAAACGCATGTCGTATTATATTGCTCCCCTATAGAAGTCTTCGTGGTGTTAGTTTGTAATTATTATGTCATGTCTAAATCTATCTAAAATTAAGAGTATCAATATACATCGTGTATCTAGAGTTGAGGTCCATACCTGCAACAAGGATGATAGTGGTGTTGTTGCATTCATGTCTTAGGCAAAATTTGTGATAGTGTTGTTGCTGCATTCTTGCCTCAAGAAAAATTTGTGCTATGGACATTGCTAGGGTCAACGTTTTGCATAGCGGTGACATCTTCTTGTCATTTTCTTGCGCATATTAGGTGTGTATTTCAATTCACTTGTAAGAAGACATTGAATTTTTATAACATGTAAATTGAATGCAGAAACGAGTAATCATGTTGTCTCATAATACACTCAAAAATTATCTGATACATAATTCAGATCATGATGCACATAACGAAAAAAAAGACAACCATAAAAATAAAACTCATAGGTAATATTTATCATGTACCTACCTCTACATAGAAGCTAAAAGAATAATATGAAATTGCAATGACAGTTTCTTCGTTGAATGGAAATAGAAAATACATAGAATTTCATATTTCATGAGGAAATTAACCTTGAGAAAGAGAAGGATTATCATAGATTACTTGGGCATATACACCCACCCCATATAACTTGTAGTTTTCCTCTTGGTTGCAAAAGTTAGCAGAATAAATGCAGACTTTGGAATTCACAGGATTCTAAGGAACCAAAATAAACCAACAGATATGCATACATTCAGATTTAAGAAATAAAATTACCTCATGTCAAGTGTCGCCTGAAGATATTGCAAAACCTGGTTAACAACCTTTTCTATCACACCATGCAGAATCTTAGGATCATCAAAAGTTCACAAGCCTTAACACTTGGCATCAACTATGGAACAATCACAAAATCAATTATAAAATGTGGTATGCAGAAAGGTATTTTGCCTTAGCATTTTGAACCGTCGTTGGATTTCCTTCTGTGATCCATAGTGTGCACGGTGCATTTAGACCTGGGAGCCTTCAACCTTGTTAATTGAGCCCTGTTTGACGTATTTACAATGCATAGACATCTTAAGGTGTATTCTGATTGCACATAATTTATTTAAAAAATCGTTAGTCTCTAAACACCGAGTGAAATTAGTGAAAGAAAGTTTGCGTGAGGTTGAGATAGGGGAGTAATGACACGTTAAAAACTGTCATGAAATCAGCAAAAGCAGGATTGCATGGAGTAGAGATAGGGAAGCAATGACACGTTCGAAAATATCATGAGATAACTGAGGCTGCATAACCAAGGGTGATGGTGTTGGAAATTGTAATTAGTCTCGCATGTAGATTTGTCTAAATTTAGAGTGTGAGTTCAATGGGTCAAGTGTGAGTGAGCTCATGTTCAGTTAGATTTTGTGAAAACTAAAATATAGTGTGTGTTTTCATTTTGAGGTGTTTTCATATTATGCATGGTGAATGTTCGGTTGTAAGTGTGTCAAGGTAAGTGTGTCAAGGTTCTTCTACTACAGAGGGAGAGAAAGAAGTAAGCCTCTAAGAGAGAGGTAATAGTACCACCCTAATAGAGACACAAACAACCAAGAAGGATTCATCTAATATCCAGTGGAATAGTTGACAAAATATGTGACGATCATTACAACCAATCAATGAGAAAGATTTGTCTAGTATCTTGCGGAATAGTCCATAAGGATGGGACAATGATAAAAACCATTACATCACATTCTCAATATGATAAGTACTAAAATAACCAAAATAGCCACACTACTTTAACACATATGAAAGCCAACATGAACTACAAACATCCACATAATAGTCTTAAAAATATTCATAATCCATGCATGAAGAATGTGTTGTCCATGCAGCTTCTGGTATTAGGTAAAAGTCCCAAGACACAGGTATACAATGAACACCAATAGATCCAATAGTGGAATGTTGGAGCCATTCCTTACTCCTCAAAACAACTATCTTGTCTCTCTAATGCCTTGCAGGAGGAGCCAAGGTGAAAAGTCTGTTACTCATCCAATGAGGGTGTATATATAACCAACGGGGAGGTCATGCTTTATCCTCCTTGCGACTCTTTGACTACCCTCATGACTATTTGACTTCCCATGACTTGTTGACTTTAGATGACTCTTCACATTTTGTACATGTCCTTTGGACTTCCACTTTACAATACATTTCTCCAATATTGAATTACAAATTCCACAAAATTATGTGGGGACATGATCACTCATGACATGACATGACATGACAGTAATGAAATATACTATATGATGACACAGAAATTCCAAGCCAATCTTTGTTGTTGCTTTCTTTTTGTCTTCTCAAAAAAATGGTGCATGTTCTTCTTCCTCCTCCTCCTTATGACCTCAAGTTGAAGAGTCTTCCATGTGATCTTGATCTTTCATATTTTGTTATAGTCTATTATTCCTTAATCTTCTTGTCTAATAATCATGTTATCTCTTCAGTTCACTATGTGTCTTCTAGCATCCCCTCCTTCTCTATCTCCTTCTTCATCATATTTCCATAGCATGATAGAGTACCTACATCTTCCATCCACTCACGACAAGATGACATCAATCTAATAAACCCTTAGTCTATGATAGTGGACATTGATTCACTGACTCAGCTGGAATTGGGTGAAAGGCTATGAAAGAGAATTAGCAACTGTGCAATTGCACAGATCAGGAAGTCAGGGGTGAAGCTTGAGACTTAAGACTGTGCAATGCACAGTTCGGGAAGAAAACTACACAATCTCGGAGCTGAGTGTTGCAGGATGAGGGGATGGGCACCGAATCAACCTATTGCACAATTTTGGATGACATAGTAGCCCAGGTGATTGTGTAATTGTGTAGCTCAAGATCTTATGGATCAGGCTTGAGCCTTGGGACTACGTAATGCACACTACTTACTAGGAAGGAGAGATAAGTTGCACAATTTTAGGAGTAAGTGAGTGAGGCTAAAAGGATTTTGTATTATTTTAGCCAACTGCATAGTTTTGGGAGGAAAAGAAGGCCTCATGATTTCATAATTGTGCATTTCAAGAGCTCAAGGTTTGATCTTGAGCTAAAGGATTGTGTAGTGTGTAGTTGGGCCTAGGTTAGAGAGCTGAAGTACACAATTTTAGATGCCAAGGCTCAAGCTTGAGCACTGAAACTGCATAGTGCGCAACCCAAGGAAGCAAGAACTATGTATTTTGTAGTGTTGAGAGGCAAGGTTATAGCTTGAGGGGTGGGAATACGCAATGTGCAGTTCAGGAAGGTCGGATGAGGCTAAGTTGTTGCGAATTTGCAAAAATTTGGCCAAGTGCTGGATTAATAAAACCGATGTGATCAGTGATAGGACTTGATTGTGATCACACACTTACACATTTGATGACACATCATACATCATCCAAAACACATGAACACATACTTCCTCTAGCGTGACAGCCTTTGCAACAACTTATGACAAGTGCGACACTAAAGATACACTTTGCAATGACAATGACGACACTTGTGCAACAATGCTTAAAACATTGGAAATGAGTGCGATGGATGTCTAAACGGTAAAATCAACTCATATTCGTAAATATAACCTCTTGAAACCACCAAAAAAACTTATGTACATCTTGTGATACTTGACATGCAAAAATACGATGATTGCTACAGTGTGAATGACACTTGTCATATGTGAACAACAGTGAAAGTAATACATACCAAAGCAAAGATAACATGAAAATGACACTAATTAGAGTAAATGAAAGTGAAAGTCACAATTGAAAACATGAAAACAAAGGTGCGTGAAAGTGACAATTTGCAAAAATCACTGAAATATAAATACAAACGTAGCTAGAAGTGAGAAATTGTCGATGTCAATGTAAATTGATAGTCAACATGGATTTGACATCGCACAGGCATAGTCTTGATGGAATTTTCTATGTTCGTTCAAGCTTGCATAAAAGAATGCACTCATGCACTTGTTGTAGGTCGAGCATGTGTGAGAATGTTACTTTGACACTTCCAATCCAAGAAGGGAACCCAAGAGTATCATTGACCAAGAAGTGACTATAGAATGACGAATCCCGGGATCCAAAGTAGGCTCCAAAATTCAAGTGTAGGAAAATTTTGGAGGGTGTTTTTTCACAGCGACAATAGAAGTCTCTTAGAAGATGAAGAAGTGAATGATGGTGATTGGTGTAGCATAGATCTGCTACCATCTCTTATGTTTTCTGGTAAATATTTTGATTCATAGGTTATCAAAATGTTAACTTTTCTTCGAGGTGAAGAGTTAATTGAGTACTAGTGTAATAACCCAAATGTTGTAGTATGTGATGCTCTAGTGTTGGATTTTATAAAAGAGGCATTGGATGAGAAATTTTTGTGAGTTTTAGGAAAATATACAACTTCCAATGAAGCGTGGAGGATGGTGGAAAAAGAACTTGGTGCAAGGCGGGAGTGACATCTAGTAGCAAGACGTGTCATAGTTTTCTCAGAGTAGGTGAGAAAGACTCTAGGAAGACAACTGAGCTTCAAGAATCCCACTCAATAGTGGATGATAGTCATGAATAGTATAAAAGTTAAGCCCATTATGTAGACATGCATATGGATGAAGAAGATACAACAAATATTACATAGAGAGAAACTGATGTGTTTGTGTGTAAAATAGAGCAAGACCATATAAATGCTCAAGGACTCCACTATAATGTCGATGGTGCAGATGATGATGAATCCCAGCACGAAAAAACACATGTGGACAATGACTGCAAAGTGATCTGTGCATTGGTGAAGCTAGTCATAGATGATGAATTTGGTGAAGTTGAATTTGTTAATGAGCACATAGATGCTCAGATAACCCACCATAAGGTGGGAAAACATTATGTTGATGATATGTGTAGTTTCATTTTTGAAACAGGATTGATTGTGAAAATATGGTAAGTTCCATATTTGGTGAAGAAATGAACATTGAAGTTTCCACTGTAGCAGGAAGATATGAAGCAGTTGTAACTGCTCATGAAGAAGTATGTGATCTAGTAGTAGCTCATGATTAAGAAGAGGATAAAGTGATTGAAGATATTTTTTTGAGAATATCCATTGAAAGAATAACAATGGAAGACAACCTCCATGTAGATGAACAAAGAGAAGAGAAGGAAGAGGAAGAGAAGAAATCTCTCACTAAATAACATAACAAAGATGTTTAAAACATTGTTTTTGAATATGTAAGTATTCAAAATAGAATGGGAGAAAAAGTTGAAAACAATTTTGTTAATAAGTTTTATTTGTATTTGAAGCTCATTAAAGAATGGATTTAGAATCCAAGTGAACAAATTGATGAGAGTCTTAAAGAAGCAATTGGAATGAAACAATGAAATGAATGGTGAATGAGAAAAAGGAGCATGATTATTCTTTTAGATGCAAGCCTAATGATGATCTTGAGTGTGTAGACTATAGGAAAAAATAAACAGTGCGTGCTGATAAAAGTGAAGAGAAATATATGGATGTTTCTAAAGACGAAGAAGAAAGCATTAAAAAAACAATTCGGCAATGGAGTCAAGAATAGATCATGTTTTTCTATCAGTAAATATGGCAAAGAAAAATTTAGTACTATGAAGCGTAAGAAGATGATGGAAGAAGATAGTTTGAAGATGAAGAGTTGTGGCACCAGTCCATTAGTGAACAAATCCTTGAAGAGGAATTTGTAGAAGACAAATCCAAACCAAATAAAAGATAGGTCAAGAAAAAATTTCAGCAGTAAGAAGTAAATAAACGTGGAGCATACAATAGGATTGTGCAATAGAGATTGAAGCAATTTCAAGGATATAGAATTTGGAAGAAACGAAAAGGAAAACTCAAAATTGTAAAATTTTTTGAGTCGTTGTAAGCCTAGGTGAGACTTATACTAGTAGACATGATTGAGTGATGATTGAGTCATTGTAAGCCTAGTGGAGACTTAGACTAGTAGGCATGTTTGAGTGATGATTAAGTCAGTTATATGCCTAGTAGGCATAATTGAGTTATGTTGACTAATACAATTGTAATTAAGGGAGGGTGTTGGAAATTGTAATTATTCTTGCATGCAGAGTTGTCTAAATTTAGAGTGTGAGTTCACTTAGTCAAGTGTCAGTTGTTCGAGTTCAGTCTTATTATAGGAAAAGTCAAATATACTGTGTGTTTCCATGTTGAAGTTATTTTGAGTGAGTTTCTAAGATGGTTTCATTGTAATCAAGTCAAATTTTTGTAATCAATAAAAGAGTAGAAACTCATATTATTTGTGTAAATTTGTAGTTTCTTCTCTTTTCAATTCCATCATGCAAGCATTTTGCGCACTGCCTCATGGAGTATAATTTGTATGTCACAGAAAGAACAATTATTTTTGTTTTAGGTAGTATAATGTGTATATGTCATAGAAAGAACAAAAAAATATCATACCGCATTAGTGGGCAGAGTGTTTCTAAAGATATCCTCTACATAATCCAATATTTGGATTTAGAAACTAGTTTAGTTGGTTGTATATATTGTAAGAATAACAAAAATATCTTGTATTACGTAGTATGATGTGTATGTGTCAGAGAAAGAACACAAAATTCTTATGTTAGGTAGTGTAATGGATATATGTCCAATAAAGAACCACAAATTCTTAAAATTAGGGGTGGATGGCTTCACCACATTTCCTCACCAACGCGCCTTATTTCTTCTCTGATCAGGACCTTTCAGCTTGATGAGTCGGTTGTACAGGTTGGAACAATTGTACTGTTGTGGTCTTCACCTACTTGTAAAATGAAAATGAAATGCCATGTTGTAATTTGGATTCAATTGATGCTATATATGTACTTTTGAAATCTACAATGGTAAATTATATTTA
>APFE031552461.1:0-18568 GCA_000404065.3 Pinus taeda | reverse complement strand
AAAATAGCTTGCGGGACCACTTAGTGAAGGCGTCTTCTTTTCACTAAGCTCCATCATCTTGTTGCATTTTCAACACTCCCTCTCAAAAAGATATGGATTATCTGCAACCCCTATCTTGTCTCTGTGGTATTCGAATATGCTCCTGGTGAGCGCCTTTGTCAAGATATCAACATCCCGATCCTCCGTGGGAATATATGAAAGTAACATGATTCTCCGCTGCACACAATCTCTGATATGATGGTACCTGATGTCGATGTGCTTGGATCTATCATGAAATACTGGATTATCTGAGAGTTTAATGCAGCTCTAGTTATCACAGTAAATCACAATAGGCTCCAAGTGTGACCCGAACAACCCGACCAGGATCTTCCTCATCCATATAGCCTCGCATGTAGCCAAACTTGCTGCCATATACTCGGCCTCTACTGAACTGAGTGCCACGGATCTCTGCTTCCTGCTGTACCAAGAAATTGTTGTCGACCTGATACTGAATATCCCTCCAGATGTGCTCTTTCTGTCCGTTGGGCTCCCTGCCCAATCTGCATCTGTGAAGCCACATAGCTTCACCTCATCCTCCTGTCTGTACCACAATCCATATCCCGATGTGCCTCTGAGATAACGAAATACATGGTTGTCTGCCTTCCAGAAGAGCTTGGTTGGCTTAACCATAGCTTGTGAAAGATGGTTAATAGCATAGCATATACTCGGGTTGTGTATTGACCAGATACATAAGCAACCCCACCAACTATCGATAAACAATGGCATCCACTACCTCCGCTGAAGTAGCATCCTCCTTCCTCCAACCTCCAGGAAGAGGAGTATCAACAGGCTTGCAACCATGCATGTTGAACTTCTCCAGTATCTCCCGGGCATACTTACCCTAAGAAACAAATAGTCCATCACTGTGCTGCCAAATTTCCAATCCTAGGAAATAATGAAGGAGGCCCAAGTCCTTCATCTCAAACTCTCGAGCAAGATCCTCCTTGCATGAAAGTATCAACAGCTCATCTCCCGTTAGAATCAAGTCATCTACATAAAGTACAATGATAAGCAAATTACCCTCCACCACAATCTGTATAGGTTAGGATCCGCCTCACTCTTGGAGAATCCAAGTCCGGTGAAATAATTGTCTATCCGTGTGTACCAAGCATGAGGTGCTTGTTTCAACCCATACAACGTTCTCTTGAGCCTGCACACATGTGAATCGCTGCTGAAGATCTCGAAATGTTCGGGCTGCTCTATGTACACCTCCTCCTCAATGACTCTGTTGAGGAATGCAATCTTCACATCCATCTGATGAATGTGCCACCCCATCTACGCTGAGAGAGCAAGAATCTTCCGTATGGAAGAATACCTTGCAACAGGTGTAAAGGTCTCCTCATAATCGATCCCCTCTATCTGTGAGAAGCCTCGGGCAACAAATCTTGCCTTGTACTTCTCCACACTCCCGTCAGCTACCTACTTCACTTTGTAGATCCATCTCGAACCCACCACTAACATCCCCTCCGGTCTTGGGACAATCTCCCATGCACTGTTTTTGACAATCGAATCATACTCTTCCACCAAGGCATCTACCCATGCGGGATCCTCCACAGCTTCCTCGAAAGAGGATTGCTCAGTCACGACACATTTTCTCACAAGAGCCATGTATAAAGTGTACCGATTAGGTGACTGTATCTGTCTGCGTTGTGTTGTAGGTGGTCCTACAACCTTCTCTGCATCTTGAGCCAGTCGCTCAACTTTCGTAATGCGCTTTCGCCCTCTGATGGTTGGCACTACATGAGTGGTCTCTTCCACTCCATGAACTTCATCTTGTGGTTGATCCACGTCTTGAAGCTCATCCTTAGGAACTAATCGCTCCTCATCTACATGCAAGTGTGGCTCCCTCTCAAGCGAACACTTCATGGCTTTCTCCTCCTAAAATTTTATATCTCGTCGCACAACAGTCTTGTGACTGTCTGGAAAATACACACGATAGTTGTGGGGCGTATCAGTGTACCCCACAAATATCCCGACCTCTGCGGTTGGCTCTAGCTTCTTCTTGGCATCCTTCGTCACATGCATGTAAACAGGAGAACCAAAAATCCTCAAATGGGAAATATCAGGCCTCTTACCAGAATAAGCCTCCTCGGGTGTACTCATGCTAAGTATCTTATGAGGACAACGATTCTGCACATATACTACAGTATTGCATGCCTCCGCCCACAAGTGAAGGGGTGGGCCCTCATCATGCAACATCGCCTGTGCAGCACCCATAATCGTTCTGTTCTTCCGCTCAGCAACCCCGTTCTGTTGTGGGTTATGGGGAGCTATGACCTCTCTTTGAATCCCTTCTGCGCTACAGAAGTCCTTGAACTCGCCGGAGATTAATTCACCACCATTGTCGCTCCTAAGAGCCTTCACCTTCTTCCCTGATTCCTTCTCGACCGGTGCTTTGAACTCACAAAACTTTGAGTATGTCTCGATCTTCTTCTGCATGAAGAAGATCCAGCACTTTCAGGAGAAATCATCAACAAAGATCACATAGTACCTATGCTTTGCTGTCGAAGCTACTGATAAAGGTCCACACACGTCTGTGTGAATTCTCTCAAGGATCATCGTGGCGCGACTATCCTTCTCGTGAAAGGTGGATTTCACAAATTTTCCCAAAGTAAACCCCTTGCACTGATCTGACTACGCAAGAGTGCATTTAGGAAGCCCAGTAGAAATCTGCTGCAGTATCTTCAAGGCTCCATGGTGAAGGTGGCCCAATCTCCGGTGCCATAGCTCGCCATCATCCCAGCCCACCACTCCTTTTGCCTTGCATGCCATTGCTTTGCAGCCATCTACATGCAATTGATAAAGGTTCTTGACTCGAACCCCTATCTTCCGGGTTTCTTTAGTTGTCTTACTGCACAGGAAAGCCTTTCCCTCACTGAAAACAACATCATATCCCTTGTCTTCTAACATCGCCACAGAGATAAGATTCTTCTTCAATCCTGCAACATGCATCACTTCCTTCAATACGAAGGGTTTACCAGACTCCCTCTCAAAGGAAATGGTACTGATACCGATCGCACTGTATCTACCATCATCGCCCATCTCGATGTGCACTCCAAGATCTTTCTCATTCAGATTAGAAAACAAATCTCGATCTCCTGTCATGTGAAAAGACGCACCACTGTCCAAGAACCATACTGATCCCATCACACTTGATGCCAAGCATGCGATCAGCGAAAAATTCAGCTCAAACTGTGAGGCTAAGGCCTCTCCTGCTGAAGATCCATCAGCTTGCTTATTTTTCTTCTTCTGCGGACAATTTTCGGCATAGTGTCCGTGTTGGTGATAGTGAAAGCACTTCACCTTGGACGTGTCCTGCTTCTTGCCTTTCGCACCGAAATGAGAAGCTTTCTTGTTCTTCCCCTTCTTTGCTTTGGCAGCCAAAGCATAATTTTCTTCATCATATGCCTTTGATGAAGATCTGTCCCTGGTATTCCGCTTGATCTCCTCTTGCACAAGATCCGACCAAAGTCTCTCCCATCCTGGCAATTTCTCCCAACCATTGACAGAGTCCTTATAGGAATGCCAACTCTTCGGAAAACCAAGGAGAGCTAAGATCACCAAATCCTCATCATCAACAGTCACCCCCATACTTACCAGCTCATCCCGACATTGGGTGAACTTCGTGAGATACTTCGGCATACTGTCGCCTTTCTCAGACTTTATGTTTCTGAGTTTATCCTTGAGCGCCAACTTCCTTTGGTCGCTCTTGCTTTGGAATGGATCTGTCAACGCTTTCCACATCAAGTATGGAGAAGCCTTTCCATGGAGGCTGGACACAATGTGATCCCTCATGCCCTCCAATAGAATCCTTCAACACTTTAATGTCTTCTTTTGCCAATCCCCAACTTGAGCAGCATCAGTAGGTTTTGGGACATCCGCATCTATGAACTCCTTCAACCCATTATCATCTAACACTACCTCCATCCTATCATTCCATGCAATATAGTTTGAGCTGCCCTCAAGTGCATACTCCAATCACAATCCGTTGAAAGACATTTCAACTTTGACACCAAGAAAACACTGCTGCAAATTCGAATTCCACCAGCTCAAAACTCCACCGCTTCTAATCTAAAATTCGTGAGAAAAAAGTATTTCTCGTACAGAGATCGACTGTATGGGCATTCACCGGATATCTCACCTTTCAAAATAAGAATGAATCCAGAGGCTACCTGGCCAGATTACAGATTCTGCCTGAAGAAATAAAATGTAAACACTTTTTGAATAATAGATCCGATGATCAATTACGCTCTGATACCATGTAGAACCTGTTCTACAAATCAGAGAGCTCTGATACCATGTAGAAATTTTGAATAATATGACACTTATTCATAGAGATTATCCTGATTATACACTATTTGCAGAATCATGCATAATACATAACCTCCTCTACGTTGATCATCAATTTTTCGGAATTAAGAAACAATCGCATGCGCACATTGAAGCATCAATCACACATATCAACACAGTATATCACGGGGAAAACATGCAGCTGAAAACCCCCAACTATCTGTATATTATATTGATTGAGAACATGTAACAATACATAGTACAATACTCCTCACAAGTACTCAACACTATCTCCACCTTTACACACAAACTAGCTTAGATCTGAATCAATCACTGGCTCAAATCTCCTCCGTTGCTTGCCTGCCTCCACTGTGCAATCCTTATTGGAAATCTCAATCCATTGATTGTGCAAATCTCATGCACAACTATAGTCACAACTAACAGCTGTCTTGCCCTTTCACTCATCTCTAACACTTGTCTCCACTGAACTGTCCACGCACTGAGTTAACTGATGTATTCCTCAGTTGATTCATGAGTTAATTAATAACTAATTCACACCACTCATCACTAGTGTATTTTTTAGTTAGACTAAATACAACTAGTTCAACTAAGTCAAAATGAACACAACTCCATCAACTCCTCATTCAACTCCATCAAACTCAATCACTTTAGTTCTAACTGAAGTCCATGCAATAGCTCAAGTAACCCATAAGAAAAGTGTATTTCCTTCTGGCAGTTGCATGTGCCACATCTGTAGCTCGAACTGAAGTGCTCCAAGAGAATAATATAATGTTTATAGTCCAAATATTATTAAGAGCTAATAATATTCGGCTGTTCTATTTTTAGCCTGGCAGTTTAAAAATAGACTCCGCCCATATGTCTAAAAATAAAGGTCCATCTATTTTTACCAACATGACCAATCATCCACAAATATCATCCTACAACTCATAGACCATGATCCATATGTCTAAAAATAGACATAGTCTAAAAATAGACTTTGCGCCAAAAATAGCCTGCAGGACCACTTAGTGAAGGCGACTTCTTTTCACTAAGCACCATCATCTTATTGCATTTTCAACACGAAGGTCCAGCAGGAAAGAAGAAAGCCAAAGGTCGAGAAATTTTGTTCAATGGGTTAATCTTTGAAAGGCTCGGACCGGTGATGGATTAGAAGAAGTGTGAACTTCAACCTGAAGAACAATCTTTTTGTGAAGATCTGTTTGACGTCGAACCAGCCAAGTAAGATTTCATCAGTCATTAGTTGAAGGGAGCAGTAGACAACACCAATGTTGAAGTATTTGTGAGTTTGTTCCTTGGAAGTTAGATACCGTGAAAATCACTCCTAAAGCAGTTATTGCGACAATAAGAACAGAGGCTTGAAAACAGAGAATTGCTTTTGTGCATACATTGAGGCTCAACATAGATATCTTATTGGAAAGCTTTAGAAAAATCTTGGAAACATTATTGGAGATCATGATTCCTATTTGAAATCATCATGAGGTAACTTTGTAGACCCCATTTGGGCAATATGAAGAGTTGTGAAGATCCTTCATATAAAGACAGGTTGTCATTGATGTAGCAGTGAAATTGTAGATAGAAAAAATTTAGTGAAGAAGATTTTGGGAGCAGAGAATTACTACCAAACATATCTAGACAATATATAGCATAGGGTTGGATCCCTTGGGGTTGGTGCCTCAGAATTGCAAGGATTGGTGTCCTTGGAGTTGGTGCTCCTAAATCCAAGGTTGGTGCCTCAAAATTGGAAGGATTGATGTCCCTGGAGTTGGTGCTTCTAAACCCAAGGTTGGTGCTTTGACAAGACAGGGTTGGTTCCCTAGAGGTTGGAGCCTCACAAAAAGTCCAAGTTGGTGCTTGGCAATAGGTTGGAGCCTGAGACTTTGAAGATTGGTGTCTTCATCTAGGGTTGGAGCCCTATATACATTGTACTTGATTCATTGTAAAGATTATAAAAGAATTTATTCCTATTGTTTATTTTGTGTTCTAAATATAAGTGATCTAACTGGTAAAAGTAACAATTCAAAAGGAATACTAATTCAACCCCCCTCTCAGTATTTCCAACAGGATGAGTTGCCACTAAATCCTCAAGTATCGTTGTAGCCATTTGAAAAATGGGAAATTGATTTCATTGGACTGACTCAGCGCCCAGGAATGAAGGCAGGTGTGTGATATATCATCACGCAATAGAGTATTTAACCAGATGGGCTAAGGCACAACCAGATAAGGATTGCATAGGGGCTACAACAACAAATTTTTTGTTTTATTATGTGTTAATCAAATATATCTGCCCAAAAGTGTTGATGAGTGATCAAGGCACACACTTCCTAAATGAGACAATCAATGCATTGACTGAGGAGTTCTAGGTCTATCCTTAGAAGAGCACACTATATCATCCTCAGGATAATGGAACATTTGAGGCCTTTAATAAGATTTTGCAGAACATGTTGATGAAGATTTGCAACGCGCATCGGAAAGATTGGGATGTGCAAGTACCTGCAGTACTATGGGTGTACATGAATGCTTTCTAAACAGTGATAGGAAAGACACCTTTCAATTGGTCTATGGCGTAGAATCTGTGATGCCTATGGAATATATCATGCCTAGTCTACGCATAACAACTTTCACAGGTATGGCAGATCGCGAATCCTGGGAAGAATGGCTCGTAAAGATGATGGAGCTTGAAGAAGACAAATTCTTGGCTAGATTCCATTAACAAGTACAAAAGGAGCATGAAAAATCATGGCATGATTGAAAAATCAAGTTGCACAAGTTCAAGGTAAGCGATTTGGTCTTATTGTATGATATCAAGTTCACTAAATTTCCAAGGAAATATCAGATGCACTGGTTTGGGCCATATATTATCAAGGAGATTACAAACGAAGGCATAATTCAGCTCGTGAAGCTAAATGGAGAAACTTTTCCGAGAAGGGTGAATGGCAGCCGATTGAATCCATATTCGGGAGACCCATGCAATGACTATGTGGTGGTACGACAGGCTTAATGCTCCAGACAGTTTTAAGGGAGCACGAGACTATAAACTACACTGCCAGGGTTGGAGGACTACGTGGCAAATTAGTTGTGTAGAAACTAATAACTACTCCGCAGGAGGAAACAAACCTGTAGAAGTTGAATATAGAAGCCAGGGAGGCTGCAGAAGCAGTACGAGGAAGTCAGCGCAATGACATGCTCTATTGCTCCAACGCAATGCCTAGCCAAGTTGCAGGAAGGGAATGAGTTCCTCTCGCAGGTTGAGGAAGCACAGAAGAAGGAGGACTTGCTTAAGGCTAGATTGGGGCCCTGGTTAGACAAATCCTACCAGGTCATGAACAAAATTTAGGAGAAGTTGATGGGCTTGTAGCAAGCACAACAAACAATCAAGTTGGTCATGGAAGGACCAGCTATAGCACAACTCGTCGAAGAGGATAAGCAGGCAACTATGTAGAGGGTTTCCGAGGTTGCAGTTGTACAGGTGGAGCTAGAGGATCTTCATAACAAGATCACTGCACCAATCGAGTGACTCAAAGGCAAGTCACGACCTTTGTGTTGGGGTCCCCTGGGTCAATTTTGGGCTCAAAACCCAAGTTTTGATGTAAATTTTGGTAAAATGATGTAAAATATTTGCAATTTGTGGACACAGAGTGTGTAGATAGTTAGAAGTCAAAAGGGGGTTTTAAACCCTTGTTTATGTAAATACGAATTGGCTTTGAGATCCATCCATGATCCGCGTACCATGGGATTGTGTGTAAAAAACTATAAATAGATCTCCCTTAGAGAGTCTAAGGGAGGGAGAGATGGGTGCAATGGGTCAATATATGATAGCGCAAAAGTGAGTCGTAGAGAAGGGAAAAGGCTCCGCAGCTAAGTGCACAGAGGCCTAGAGAAGAGTCTGTTGATGACTGCGCGGACCCCTGTAGCTGAGTACGTAGGATAGTTTTGAGTCTATAACATCATATTGAATATCAATAAAGAATACTGTTGGAGAAATTCATGTGTTTATCTATTTTATTTTGTTATTTATGTTTACAATATATGTTGTGATGGAATAAATGTCTTTAAGAAATATTGATGTATTGATGCGCAACTTTATTGGATAAGTATTTTAACTGATCATAATGCATGTCAAGTATTTACGCGAGGATTATAATATGTTTTCTTATGTTTATTAAGATCTTAAATAGATCTATGTGAAATCAAATATAGGGTTGCTTTATGGTGCGCGTAAGTGGGAGATTCGTCTATTAGGGGTACGCAAAATCTTATCATAGACCTTCGCAAAGGTCTAAGTTCTGTTTAAGTGAAGTTGTCATACCAAGCCTTAGGGGCTTATAGGTCTGTGAAAAGGCACATATAGGGTGATAAAAGCTGATCTTTGAATGTGGAAGCTTGGTTCCAACATCCCCCCATATTTCTTCGAGTGAGAATTTATCCTATGATATGCAGGTTGATGCCAAAAGGGCCAATAGTGTAGGGTTTTGTTTGGTTCAATTACCTCTGAACTTCGGTCAGGATCCTCTAAGCCAACAATGGCCTTGAGGAAGACAAAGTGTCAAGTACTCATGTGTTCTTGGTCATATGACAAATAATCAAGAAAAGATATATGGGATTTTTGTTGCTTGGATATATTCTCCTCCGGAAAATCATGTATTCCTATTGCAAAGGAGAATATGATTGGAAAATTATGATGAATTAGCTCTACAATGCCTTATTTATTTCTTGAAAACCAAGTGAAATATTATACAATATAGATACTATTTTTTATTTTAAAAAAATAAAATTAAAGATGAGACTCTCCACACCTCAAGGGGGGAGCATATTCACAAAACGATTCTCTCTTACACCTTCAAGGTAGGGGGAGTAAATTAATAATGTAAAATTGGTTAAAAATAAATCACAACCACCACATTGTTTGAATCAAATTGGCTAGTGGTCATCCTAACCACTACATTGTTTAAATCAAATTGATTATTTCTCATAAAAAACCGCCACATTGTTAAAGTGAAAATGGTTAGTGGTCAACCAACAAAGCCACCACATAAAGAACCCAAATTACTTCATCATCCTAAATAATCTTAATCTTTGGTTTAGAATTAAATAGGCATTGTTCCTAATATGACTTAGATTTTATTATTGACATTTTTAAGAGATCCTTTAGTAGAGATATTTAATGCTTCTCCTCATCCTGTTTCCTTTGAGGTGATAGTTATACCTCCTACTTTTACTATTTTTGTTGAATAGTCTCACTTTATGGGGATGATAACCAGGGGGTAATATAAGAGAAGGAAGTTTCTCTTATTTGTCCCATATTGGTTAAGGAAT
The DNA here is from genome assembly GCA_000404065.3 of Pinus taeda. NCBI lineage: Eukaryota > Viridiplantae > Streptophyta > Pinopsida > Pinales > Pinaceae > Pinus > Pinus taeda. Next base: position 8,905 of record APFE031552461.1, on the reverse strand, counting down.
TTTTTTTTATCCATTTACCCTTATAAATGACTACTCATTTTTAGTAATATGTGATCTCCCCTTAATTAGATAACGTCAAGTGGACCCTTACTATGTTCAATGTTGCCTAGTTGATTATGGGTTGTACCTAGTTCTTATACGTACCATTAGAGTTGAAACACTCTCATTCATATGGGTGAAGGATGTCTTAGGAACCAAACTAAATGGTTTCCAAGACTAGAGGAGGGGATAAATTATTTCATATTCAAAATGTAGAACACGACTGCTCATGAAGCTTTAATCAAAATCACAAGACACAAACCTACTCTATTGCTCTACATGTTGAAGAATGGAGGGCAATGGTGTTTATTAATATTCTTCACACTTGATAACAATTTGTGATTCACTTTGAAAATTTATCTTCTTCTTATCATTAATGTGTTTGTTTCATCAAACTGCTACAAAAACAAAATAACAAGAACACAAAGTCTGGCTCTGTGCCAGGGACAAAACCTCTCTACTATTGAGAGGAAAACCCTTTGTAAGTTTTCTCTTATTGAATATAATTATTTTAACAACTGCCAAACCCTAGACTCTTGACTAGGATATCCTCCAAGCATAAGTCAAATCCTTTCTCTTTCTGCACTATAACTTCCCTCACATGGACCTCTTTCTTCCGGCACTTACCTCCTCGACACTTTTTCCCTAGAAAATTAGAGCTTCTTTACTTTTCTTTAGAGAGAACCTTCTTGATGAGCCTAGGTATTGCAACAATAATGCTGCACATCCCAGGGATACCAAATTTACTTATCAACCTAGGCTTTATACAAACTTGGAGGTGACAGTGCTATATGCACAAGTAGAAGTGAAGGTCCTGCCTGTTGTCACTATTTGTCAAAAGAAGCTTAATTATTTAATGGAATGGGAGAAAGCTTATTCTAAAAGAGAGCTACTCTACTGCAGTAATGAAGAAAACAACATAAAATGCTAAACTTACACCATAACCTACTAACCAATTAAACAATTATGCTAAGCAGAATTGAAAGATCAACACTAACCTAATGCTAATTATCTAAGTTGTGGAAGTAAAGAGCATCGAAAATAGACTAAGGCGTAACAAAGAAACTTAGGCTAAATCGGGTTTCAAGCGGAAAAAGCACTCGAAGGTTGAAATCGGTCAAAGGAGGATGTGAGGGAGAAAAAGTGCATAAGAACCATTGGATTAGTCGAGTGAAAGGCAAATGAATGGTGGATATTGGATCGCAGGAGGTTACGTGGATAGATGGGTGAACAGTGTTAACTGACAGGATGAATGGTGGAGATTATATCGTGGTGGTTGAGTGAATAGAAGAATGAACAGGTTTAACCGGAGATGGACGACTAAGATTATATCATGGAGGCCTAAGTCAAGAGATGGACGACCATGATTAATCAGCATATGGACGGTGGAGATTAGATCACAAGCAAAAGAAACATGCGGAAATGACGGAGCGGGTTTAGAGGGCGGTAAGTTATTTATCGTGCGCCCTCAAAGCTATAAGTGGTTTTCTAAAATTTTGCGCGATTAGCCTAACTGGGCAACATGTAGCATAGAGAAACCACTCCCATTGCATGCCCTTGGGTGGATAACAATCATACAAAAATCCATGCGATATCGCGCGATAACTGTTGGATCAGGTAGGGCTGATCAATGGTGGAGATCAGCCAAGCTAATTGGCGATCAGGTGAAGCGACAACCATTGGATCAGGAGAGGCAAATCGAAAATGGGGACTTAAAGTTCATGAAGTGAGTGGTGTACTCCATGCAAGGCATCAGTTGGATAAAATAGTGAATTAGATGGTGATCGTGAAGGTTTGTTGGTGATCGGACAGTGATGAAGCGATGGATGAGCAACGTGCTGGCAGCGGTTTCAAATGAAAATGACAGAGAGAACCATTGATGGTGAACCAGTAACTGTGTCAAACTATGAACTACATAGCCCATGTGAGAACCAGAGACTGTGTTTTTGGGGTTGCTGGAGGGTCCCTTCCTCAATTCATGGTCCCAAAGGGAGGAGATGAGGCCGAGACACTTGCACACAACATGATAGTGATCTTTTTCTTTTAAATAACTTGCAAACTGAAAGAAAGCATAAATGAAAGCAAACTGAATCACAATGCAGATGAACAAAACTAGAATTCTACTTCAGAAAATAAACAATAAAAACCATGAATCTATTTAAGCAAATGAACAAGTAAACCAAAAAGCTATTTAAGCAGGTAAACAGAATGAGGAAGCTACTTAAACAAATGAACAGAACAAAACTCTATGCTAGCATAAATGTATAGTAAAGAGGGGTTGTGGCTACTTGGGTCGAGCCCTAACCCAAGAGCTTCAGCCCTCGAAGTTAACTCGGAGTTGGCTTACATAGAACTCATTCTTATTGTAGAAACCATGGATTACAAAGAAAACTATCACAAGTCTTTACAACTTAGAAATAAAACAGAGTTTTACAATAGAATTCTAAATCCTAATGAGGTCCTAAGCCTCTTTATTTATACATCTGAAGTCTCTAATGACTTCCCTCTCATTAGGGAGGCTTAGCTCCCAACTTAAGATAAATTGTTTTATGTCCTTTTCACATGCTTGGCTATCTTTTAGTCTTCAAAGTGATGGTTATGTGCACTCCAAGCTAATGGTGGAATATTTGAATGGAGGGGTAGTAAATGAGGAGGATTTACCTCCTATAGTTACTCTCCCTTGTCCCATTTGAGTCTTTTCCAAGGTCTTTTCCATAGTTCTTTGCTTTTATCCTTTATACCTGCATTTTTCCTTGCTTTTACCCCTTTATTCCTGCATTACATGCACATTAGACCACAAAGCCAAATATCCAACTCTAACTCATTTCATAAAAAAAATATAATCAAAATTATGCAATAGAATAGTTGGTTTGACTAAGCTAGGAGGTGAATTAAGGCCAATTAAGGGCCATATAATTTCTCAATGATGAGGCTTATCATGACCCTCCTACTGAAAGTTTTTCTTATCCTCTGAGCAACCTAGTCAATGTCCATGTCCTTCATGGCTCCGGTAGCCTCTCTAACATCCCATGCTTCTGTTGTGGTCTCTTCTTCTTGTTGATAGAAGCCTACTTTCCTTTCTACTTCTTCCCATTGCCTTTCTTCTTTTCTCCCTTCTAGCATACCTAGGAGTGGTGGTGGACTGATTTTTAGGCCGTTAAATTGACCTTCAACCTTTGCATTGATTGCTTATACATAGGTGTCCTATTAAGTGCCTCTCTCAACCTTTGAGGGGAGTGATATTATCTGATCTTCAAGCTGTGTGGCAATGTGTTCCATTTCCTTTAGCAGACATGTGTATTATCATACGTTAGTAGCCTAAACATATTTTCAAAATGTGAAATTTCTTGCTCATCGTTCATCCATGATGCCAATACCATTAATTGCAAATCTTCTAGCTCTGCATTAGGATCCTGAATATTCATGTATGTGAGGGCCATATTGTGCAAGAAAAACTTAGCCATTTTTGCTATATCCTCTAGTGCACTTTGATCACAAAGATCAATAATCTGTCTACAGTCCTGAAATGGCATGGTGCCCCTTTGTGCTAGTGTTTTAATATGAAATCGCAGCCATTGTTCTATGGGGTAAGGAGTATAGGATTTAGCTGGCATTCTACATAGTATGGCCTCCAATGAGAGGCTGGCCATACACGCTAGCTAGTTTTCCTTTTCCTATAGCTATCCTCTCTGTTTTTCTTGTCTTCTTCCTTTCATTGTTCTTTCTCATCTCCATTAGTTTCTTCTTTTGTTTTAGCATCATACTCCTTGTGTTTCAGCATGTTCCTCTGTATTAGTTTCTTCTTTATTCATCTCATCCAATCTACCTCTGTATCTTCTTCTTGTTTTTCCTCCTCCTCAATGACAGAAGGACTAACATCATAGATGATGGTTTCGATGTCAGACTCTGCTGGTGAGTCTCTGATGACTAGCCATTTTATAGGGATCCTATGGTTTTAGAGGGCATCCTCAATGAGGATCCTGATCAACCTATGGTGAACTAACTGTTGGGAATTTCCTTCCTTTACTTTGCTGCTGGAGTCTCTGAGTGATTTCATCAAGAAATGGGGTATGCTGAGTCTTTGGTGTGCTGGTGTTTCTACCCCAAATCTTAGTTCTTCGAGCATTCTCAAATGGTTTCCATAACAATATTGTATCTATGGACTCTTGCATTCTCTTTTGCCTTATTAAAGAATTTCATTTTTTCCACCTTTTCGCTTATAAACCAACTACCTCTTAAACTTTACAACTTTTGATCAAATGATGCATATGAATGAGTGAGTGGGATACTTACCTATGGTCTTGATGCCACACTGCAATTGTCAAAGATCAGAGGCGTTGTTGATGTTCAGTCTTCTTCCTCCTCTACTGCATGTTGATGGTTTATTAGCTTTTGCAGGTGTCTATGTTTGAAGATTTGATGTTGTTGCTACTGCTGTGGAGCTCTTCGATCTGATGTTGTTGCTGCTATGGAGCTATTGGATTTGATGTTGCTACTGTTGTGTAGCTCTTAGATTACCACTTGGAAATGTTTTGTGTATCCCTTATAATTTCTTGATCATGTTGTTGGTTGGTGTTGTGAGGATGTTGTAATGAATGGACAGAGGGAGTAGGAGTGTATGTGGATGCAGGATGACGGTAATGGTTGAGGCGATTCTGTTAGAAAACACCATCTTCACCTGAATTGAAGAAATGAAGTGAAAAACAATAGAATTGATGGAGGGATGCATGGTAAGGAGTGGAGGAGATGAATATATGTGAGGCAGGGTTCCCTATAGATCTCCTCTTTTCTCCTTGCTTGTCTTCTTCACCCATCTGCAAATAACAATTATGTTTTTTTTCTTAGTTTTATATATATATATAGATATTAAAGAAACACCTAGGCTGCCTCAGAGAGGTTTTCAGCCTAGATATCTACCCTGGGCGGATCAAGGAAGGCTTTCACCCAGGGATCTTCTTACTCTTTTTCATTTTTCCCATCCTTGGGCCACCTTATGAGGTTTTCAACCCAAAGATGGGAATCAGGTGCCTCATGGAGGTTTTCACCTGAATCCTTATTCTTTTTTCTTTTTCCATTTTTTGTGGCTTGATGAGGGAGGAGCTAGAACTTTCTCTACCATCATCACTGTCTTATTGATACTGTCAATGAACTCTTGTTTTGAAAAAGGCCTCTTGTACGTTTTCAATCAATGTCCATTAACTAGCAATGGAATGGCTTCTTCATCAATAGTTCTGATTTTCACTGAACCATTGTCATGGCATCTTTCCAGCACATAAGATTCGAGCCATCTTGTCCTTAGCTTTCCCTTGAAGTCTTTAAAGTTGGAATCATATAACAATGCCCAGTCTCCTTCTTGAAATTGCTTCTCCTTGATGTGCTAGTCATGCCATATATTCCTCTGAAGTTGAACTATTTGTGTACGTAGGAGGGCCTGCATACTGAATTCATCCAAGCCATTCAAATGTAACAACATTTCTTTATGTGCATGACTGAGATCTAAATCTAGTTGGGCTGCCATCCTCAATGTGTTATATTCAAATTCAATGGAAAACGCAACCTTTTTAACATAAACCAACTCATAGGGTGTAAATATAGTGGTGGTCTTCCATGTTGTATTATAGGCCCAAGTGGCCTCAACTAGTCTCGTTTCCTAATCCTTCCTGCTGCTTCTCACTACCTTGGTTAATATGTTCTCCAGTGCCCTATTGGTCACCTCCACTTCCCATTAGCTTGTGGATGATAAGGAGTGGAGGTCCTATGCTTGATTTTGTGATGGTTGAACATTTCTTCAAACATGTTGGAGGTAAACTAGTTGCCTTGGTCTGTGACTAGTTCTCTAGGCCACCCAAATTTGTAGAATATACTCCCTTAGGAATTTAGCCACATTCTCTTTTTTTGCTTCCTTAACTGCTTTGGGTTCAGCCCACTTAGTCAAATAATCAGTGACACAATGAGGTGCTATTTTTTCTTTGAAGGAGGGTTCATAGGCCCAATGAAGTCCATGCCTCACTTGTCAAATGGCTGGAAAGTCACTTGAGGTTGTAGGGATATTTCATCTCTTGGAGTATGCTTTCCCATCCTCTGGCACCGATCACACTGACTAATATACTTTTTCAGATCCTGATGAAGAGTTGGCCAATAATATCCTATTTGCAACACTATGGATGTTGTCCTCTTTGCTACAAAGTGACCTCCACAAGGCCCATCATGACAGTTCAAAAGGATGTCGAAGACTTCCTCTTCCCTTACATACCTTCTTAAGATTTGATCTGGGCCAAGTTTGAATAGATTGCCCCCAATCCAAGAGAAGGGGGCGCTCTTTCTGACTTTCTTGCTCTTTTCTTTGGAGGGCAAGTTTAGTGGGAACTATACTAATAGCAGATAATTTTCTATATCAGCAAACGATGGGGAGATAACTCAAATAAAAAACAAATGCTCATATAGTAACTAGTCATTCACCATTCCTTCTTCACCTACAGGCAGATTCATTCTAGATAGAAAGTCGGCAACAACATTTTCCTTGCTAGGCTCATCAACAATAGTTAGATACAACTTCTGTATTAGAAGCAACCATCTTATGATTCTAACATTCACATCTGGTTTGTTCATTAGATATTTGATTGCAACATGATCGTTATGCACAAATGTTTGATAGCTTGTAATGCAATGCTTAAATTTGTTCAATGAATGCACAACAGCCAAGAGTTCCTTTTCAGTAACAGTATAGTTTAGCTCAGCCTTTGATAGCTTCTTACTGATAAAATAGATGGCACAGGGCAATTTCTCCTCTTCCTGACCTAAGGCTGCTCCTATGGCTTTGTGTGAGGCATCAACATGAATATGAAAAGGGAGGGCCTAGTTTGGGCCTCTAAGGATTGGTGCAATAGTTAACTTACCCTTTAGAGTGTCTAAGGCCTCTTAATAGCTCTTCGACCATATAAACTTATAATCCTTGGCCAACAATCCAAACAAAGGAGAGGCCAACTTGCTGAAGTCCTTTATGAATCTTCGGTAGTATCCAACCAATCCTAAGAAACTTTTGACATCTCTCTGCTTTTGTGGAGGTGGGATCCTTTGGATGATTGCTATTTTCTTTGGGTCCACCTGTAGTCCTTGCTTAGATATTGAATGACTTAGCACAGTCCCTTTAGTCATTAAAAATTCACACTTTTCTAGACTGAGAGACAGATTCATTTCAATGCATTTGTGTAATACCTTGCCTAGGTTAGTTAGGGCTTCTTGGAAATCACAACCATAAGGTGTAAAATCATCCATATAGATTTCCACAGCATCATGTACTAATTCAACAAAAATACTTAAGACTGCTCTCTGGAAAGTGGCAGCATCATTGCATAGGCCAAAAGGGAGGACCCTATAGGCAAAAGTACCCCAAGGACTGGTGAAGGTGGTCTTATCCTGGTCTTCTGGGTAGATTTGGATTTGGTTGTACCCACTAAATCCATCTAGGAAAGAAAAGAATTTCTTCCCTGCCAGGCCATCTAGCACTTGGTCAATTAAGAGTAGGGGAAAATGATCCTTCTTTGTGGCTTTGTTCAACTCCCTATAATCAACAAAAATCCTCCACTTACCATTTTTCTTGGGAACTAACACTAAAGGAGAGACCCACTCATTGTCTGAGATAGGGTAAATGAATCTTGCATCTAGCAGTTTTTGCAGTTCTTCTTTGACTATGTCTTTAAGAGCTGGATTCATCCTCCTTTGTGGTTTCTTGACTGGCCTACAACCTTCTTTGATGTATATGTGGTGAGTACACATTGAGGGGTGTACTCCCTTCATTTGTTTATAACTCCAGTCGAAGGCTTCTAGGTTCTCTCTCAACAAGTAGCGTAGCTTTTCCTCTTCTAAAGTAGAAAGAGATGGGTTAATGTTCAAAGTCTTCTCTGAGCCAAATTCTATGATTTTGACATGAAGTGGGTTGGAATTGGCCAAGCATAAGTTAATTGGATGATTTTTATGGGCTTCCTTTACTTCATCTTCTAATGGCAGTGAACTAGGAGTTGGAATTTGGATCAAGTGCTCAATTAAGTGATCCTCATCTTGTTGTCATCCTCCTTTGGTTGTTTCAAAAGCATAAAGTTGGGCAGAATAAGCTTCGTCTTCTTCCTCCTCCTCTAACCATAAAGGTAAATCATGCTCTAGGGTAGGTTGAGTAGGAGGGTATGTTTGGACATATGCCCATTCTTGATGGTCATATTCCCAGCTCTACAACTAATGTAAGCATCATTTGTGGGCAACCATGGCCTTTCAAGGATGAGAGGGTAACCAATAAGCTTAGCCTTAGGTTGTAGAACTAGGAAATCTGAAGGGTACTCCCAGGAGTTAATGGAGACCATCACATCCTCCACAATTCCCTCAGGGGTGACTGTGGAACGGTCTACAAGTTGTAGAACTGTTGTGGTCTTCCTTAATGACCCTTGTAGGTTGAGCTTGAGCATGGTGTCCTTAGTCATCGCAGCCCCAAGATCAATCAAAGTGTGTGGTACAATGGTGCCATTTATGTGCACATCTACTACAGGGCTTCTAGGGTCTAAATATTTTGGACATATTACCTGCCCCAACATTAAGTTAGACCACTGCCCAATGACATTAATGGTAGGGGCATCCCTTTTCCTTCTTCCTAGATGCTTGAAGCACTTCTCCTTAATCAACGTATTGTAAACAGGGACATCTTTGATTGCATAGAGAAGGGGGATCTTTACACATAGGTTTTTCAATTCTCTCAGAAGTTTAGTTTCTTCTGGGGTAGGCTGGAGTGGTTGGGCTAGTCTTTCAGGAAAGGGTGGATTTACTTTAAGGTTGTTTTCCTCTCTTTCTTCCTCAACCTCCTGTTGAAGCCCCAAAAATC
>APFE031552446.1:1705-38404 GCA_000404065.3 Pinus taeda | reverse complement strand
TTTTTTAATTAATTAATTTTTTTAATTTTTTAATTTTTATTTTTGGATCCTCAAACTTAGCCTTTGGAAAAATCACCTAGGACCTAGGACTTTGGACTTATGAGGGGATCAAAACATTTTCTAATTACATCATGACTTTTACAATTTTACATCTCAAAGGGGAAAACCCATTTGACATAGACCCTCATAGACCACCCAGTCTTGCGACACAAATATAATCTAGCAGATCAAGCAATTTGAAATAACCTAACCAAATAGTTAGGATTATTTCCAAATTACTTTTACAGACTCGAAGCACACTAGGATCCCCCTAAGATTCTAATAACAAAATCCATTCCGGCTTTGGGGTTAGGCTGAAGGAAAACTCTGCTGATCATGGATCGGTGAGACAAAAAACCTTCCGGAACGTAGATTATCACTAGAAGATTAGGCTTTCCTAGGCAATTTACATACATGACTCAGATCTGCTAAGGTTATTTACAATTTACACATGCAGACTGAGTTTACAATATAACATGATCTGGCTGATAATGAATGGCACAGACACGTCGATCAAGCGCTATCCCTTTTGCGGAAAAGGGGGTGTACTGCTATGGGTAGTTGACACGTAGTGGTCAACAAGACCAGTGCAAAAGCAGAGAGAGCGAGAGCAACAACCAGTTCAGGCCACGCAGAGCCTAGCAGAGACAACGCATAGGTCAGAGGAACTGCGTCATCCACGCAGAGGCTGTTGGAGTGACACAGAGGGTCCCAAAGGCTACACAGTGCCCCAAAGGGCTGACGCAGAGGGTCCTGGGGCTGACGCAGGTCAGTAGGAGGCTGACGCAAAGGCCATAAGGACCAGCTTTGAGCTTCAGTTGTGCCGGAGAGGATTTCGTGGGACACGTTTTATGAATACCTATTTTCGAATATAGAGGTATTGTTGCTGTGTGTTTTTCTCTGTCAGGTGAGCCAGTTAGGCACCCAGTTGTACTCAAGGAAATACTGCATAATAATAAACCCTCTGAATAGCTGCACCGATTTTCCCACATTGGGTTTTTCCAGGGACATTTGTCCAAAAATAATGGTGTCACTTGTGTGCTTGTTTTCTTTCAATTGATGATCTGTAGATGTTGTGACTGTATTGTGTTTATTTCGGTATTTAAATGTTTTAAATAACTTGTTCAGAATTTACAAGTAGAAGAAATAAACCAGTAGAATACAAATTAATTTTCTAACAAATAGGCTTAGAAAATTCAACAGTATGTTGATGTAGCATCGCTTACACCATCATCTGAGTCCTTACAAATGGTCGAAAGGCATCTTCGACTTACTTGGAGACCCATGAGGTCACTTGTGTGCCCTCACAGCAATTGGGAGCACCACAAGTTTATTATGTGGAGAACAAGGGGCCAACCCCTTGTCCATTACTTTTGGAAGTTCAATTCATGATTTTGGCACCTATGGACTTCATCAGGCCGCTTAGAGAGCCCAATGACATGCATTATTCATTTTTCGACCTCTTGAGAGGCTTGTTATTTTGTTTATGAATTTGGTGGACTTGCCACAAAAAAATGGTTATTTGCACATTATTTTAGTTGATGGTCTAATGTAGGCTCAAATTAGGTAATTCAAACTCCTAATGAGTGTATAAATAGGAGAGACATGAATTCATTTTGTATCATCACTTGGATTGCATCATTCTCTCTCGAGAATTTCGCACTTCTTTCTTGGAGGACAACTTGGAGCATGGATGAATTTTGATGTTTGGATTGGATTTTCTTATCTTGGAGCTTCTTTATTGGCAATGTATTGATGGTTGGATATATTCTCTTCCATGTAAGTACGATATTGATGTTATTTTCTTTTACTTTGTCACATACATTGATCATGGGATTTTCGTTATTTTAGGGCTAATTGTTGCATGCATTTACTGCGTCATTGTGGAATTATGTTTCTATATAGCATATCTCTATTAATGGGCCATGTTTGTTGAATGAATTTTCCTAGAGATCGAACACATCTTGATAACCCATCTTCATTTGCAAGCGAAGTATAAACACTTTAAGTTCACTTTCTTTTTTGCCCTAACAATTGGACGAAGTTGCCCTTGGAGCCTCCTTGAGTTAGAAAAGAAATCCTTCTTCATAATTCTTCCTGACTCCATATCCCCAAAAGGAACTAGGCACTAATCCACCATAAGGTGATCACCTTAAAACCTTTTTCTTCACCTTTTCCCCCTATTTTCTAAGTCTAGCCACGCTGGGCCACCTAGGGCATCACTTTCCCGACAAAATAGCCATAGAAAAAGTTTGATCTCCTAGCCTCTATTGCATTAGTGGGTCCTCAAGGTCTCCTTCAAATTTGAAGAAATTCCAACGGTGGAATTGTGAGATACCCCAAGCCCTAGCTCTGAGATCAAACTTTGCCCTGGTGTTCCCTAGGCTAGTACCTCATAGGATCAATTTGACACCTCCAAGTGGAAACTCTTGTTTTGATCCTTTCCCCTTCCTTGTCTAGGTTAAGATCATCATTGGTTGCTAAAATCCCTCCCCTTAACCTAGGTTTGGTCCACTTGGTCCCGTGTGGTCCCATACATTTGAAAGGTTAATTCTTCAAGAACCACTTGAGAAACCAAGTTTAGTAAGGATTTTAGGGATTGGGAAACTCCTTTACTAGGTATATTCCTTAAACCTAACCTTTGAATCCTCACCTCCTTCTCCTAGAAAGCTTAGTACCTCCCTTGAAGAGCAAGCAAGCTCCATTCTTAGCCTCCTTCTAGGAAAAGGGTCATTAAGGTCACTTCACATCCATTTGTTGGTTCATCCTTCACAAGTGACTTTCCATATACCGGGTCTCCTCCCATCGGTGAAAGTCCGTAAAGAGTAGGGAGTCTTAGCTGAGGTGACAACGAGCTAAGTCTCCATCGTTGCCCTTGATCTAGTAGTTGTCCCTTTAGGAGTCCCTTCTAGGCCCCCCTGCTAGTTTGATCAGTAACAGTGTCATCATTGGGATCATTGCATTCTCAAAGAAAAATAGTCCTTTGATCCTATTCGCTTTCCTAATTAGGTCAAGCCCCTCCTTAATTGATCAACTCCATACCCTTGACCTAGATTGGGTCCACTTGGCTTCTTTGTGGTCCCACAGATCTACAACTCAAATCCCATAAGGATTACCTAGAAGCCATTTATTCATTAAGATCCTTAGAGTCTAGGAAACCCCTTGTCAAGGCATATCCCCTAAACCTAGACTCAAGTATCCCCTTAGCCCTTCCAAGAGAGCCCATCACCTTGCTTCTTAAGCAAGCCATATAATTGAGTCTCTCTTGTGAATAGTCCCTAGGAATCACCTTCCATCCACTCATTAATATATTCATCCTTGTGATTACTTTAATACCGAGACTCCTCCCATTGGTGAAAGTTTGTAAAAATCAAGGAGCCTTAGTTGAGGTGAGAGTGGGCTATTGCTTCGTTGTTGCCCCTTGACCTAGTAGCCACCCTATAGGATCCCCTCCTAGGACCCCTACTAGTTTGAGCAATAACAAGGCCCTTCTCTAGCCTTGTTCCTTATATCACCAGAATGAAATCACTTCTTCCCAACCATGCTTTGGAAATAACAAGCACATAGTGGCTTGCCCTTTTCAATGTGATCATCACATTGAGCAACCTACTTGTTGCGTCCCTCCATTTCAACGGTCCCTTTTTTGCTTCACAACATGATCTTACGGCAACCATGAAGCACAAAATCCCTAGAAGGGATCCTGATAGGGAGATCATGAGCTCAGTTATCCAATCATCCACTCTATGTTTACAGGAAAGGATCTCACTCTACAAATTGGTGCTTTTCCCTTCATCCATTACCTATTTCTATGATGTATGGATCTCATATTTTCCTGGCCCCCACCCTTATGATCTTCAATATGATTGTTCCTATCTTTGCTCTTGGATTTATCGCATGAGTAATCGTAAGGGCAAGTGTCCTTATATTTATATAATCATATGTTGGTTGTATTGGTTCTATGATTACACTTAGCACTTCCATGACATAATATGTATGTTAGAGTAGGATGCATTGCATGTTGATTTTTGCATCATCATCATATCGCGTTCTCATGCTAGAATAGATGCAATTAGATTAAACATGCATTTAGAATAGATTTTATTTTATGTATGATTTTATTATTATTTTATGAAAACATGGGTGATCAAAGTACAACCAGGACAGATACTTCCAACAATTGTTTGTGATGTGTATGATAACAGGTTTGTGGTCCCAGAGGATTTTCAACATTCTCATGACGTCCCTGTTCAAGTACATTGTTTGTCTACATTGTTACCCACCATTTTGAGGGTGATATTCCTAGGAGAAAAAATTTCTCCAAGATGGTCCTCAGCTGGCAGCCAATAGCCCCTTGCAGCAACCAACTAGCTCATTGTGCCATTTCTCCGCCACTTGAGCCAGCCATGTGGTCCATCACCCATCTGTCATGATCGTATGTGTAACCCACCATTTTGTGGGTGATATCCCTAGGAGAATTATTTTTCTCCAAGATGGTCCTCAACTGGCAGCCCGTTGCAGCCCCCAGCTAGCTCATTGTGCCATTTCTTCACCACTTGATCCAGCCATGTGATCCCTCACCCATATGCCATCATGAGACGCCGCGAAAGCATGCTACCACATGTTCTTCATCTATTATATGTGCAAGTGATAGGTCTACGGTAACCAAGAGATTGTCAAAGTTTTCATGACCTCTCGTTCGAGTAGCTTCGTCAACTTCTTCAAGAGATCACGTCCCAATTAGAGCTAGATGTTACCCACCATTTTGTGGGCGATATCCCTCGGAGAATTGCTTTTCTCCAAGATGGTCCTCAACCGGCAGTTAGCAACCCCTTGCAGCCACCAGCTAGCTCACTGTGCCATTTCTCTGCTACCTGAGCCAACCATGTGGTCCCTCGCCCATCTGCCATGATCATATGTTTGAAGGTGGGCCTCCCGAACCTAAAGGTATGCCTTGTCATTTTGTAATTGAGTATTCTAATTTGCTTATCATTGACACTTCTGGGCATGAATTAGTGGGGCGGTTCGACGGAAAGAATGGACTAGGTCTATGCTCTTGTCCCCCATAACCCTTCTGGATATGCCATAAAATACCATCCCTAAAGCCAAATGGTCAATAAAAGAGATCCCACGGGAAACCCTAATTTTGGTTGCATGGTCCCGCTCCCTTATCCGCATATATTACCCCCTTTCCGTTCATTACTTCCCCATTCATCATTTCTCCCACCTGGATCCACATAGGGCTAGCTCACCCCTTCCTCTTGACCACACCTTGGGTTAGGCTCGAAATGATGCATCAGAGGTTGATGCAGCTAAGAAGAAAGATAAAAGCATAATTGGCCACATTTAATAGGAAAATGTACCACAAAATGCAAAAGATGGTCGGGACAAACACATTTAGCACGTGGGAAAAAGCCAATACATGAGCTCTACCCCATCATCATGGCCATCGTCCTGGTTCCTACAGGTTCTATGAACCTCTTTCATCATAATGGAACCCATGATTGTCCCAACCCCTGGTGGGCAATGAACCGCCCTACCCTAAAATGGGGTATCCATTGCTACATTTCATACATCATGCTCTTACCCCTTGAGCCCCGAGCAGTTAACAAAGAAAAATCATAAAAAGGCAAAAGACATATAAATAATGGTGGAAAAATAGAGGTCGGGGCACCTCATGTACCACGACTGGTCCCTCCTATACATTATAAACCCAATTCTGGGCTTCCATTTTATTAGCTACCCTTGCACTTCAACATGTGGCCCAAGGTTGCCCCTTTTCATCCCCTACTTCATTCACCTATCTATCACATACCACCACCTTTTAAAGGATGTACCTTGAGCATATTATCCCCCTTTAGAAGTAGAAACCACCTAATAGGATACTTGATTAACCCCATTTGCAGTTTGGGAGACGTTGGTACATCCCGAAGCCCATTACGGAAGGGCGAGCCATTATGAAGTCCCCACCTGTGGTCCATGGTTGGTAAGCTCATTTACTCGATTTCTCTAATGACTTGTTGTATTGGAAGGCTAGGGGACACTTTGGATCTTATGCAAGATTGTTGTTAGTCTCTATCATTGGTTTGGTCTCCCTATACAAGGTCCTAATCCTCTAGAGGGCTACATTGGCACATGTAGGCTGTGTGTTGAGAGCCATGGGCATCCGTAGCAATAGACAACACTCGGACAAGGAAGGTGCACTTGTTTCATCTTTGCCCAACTGGCCCCACAGCTGTACCATACTCTTGGCAATTGACGAAGGACTTGTAGGATGATGTGCCATCACCTACACCATCATCAGAGCCCTTGGAGATGATCTGCAGGCATCTTTAACTCATTTGGAGACCCATGAGGTTATTATTGTGCCTCCACACCCACTGGGAGCACCACAGGTTTATTGTTTGGAGAACAAGGGGCCAACCCCTTGTCCATCACTTTTGAGGGCCCTATTCTTCATTATGGCACCTATGGATCTCATCAGGCCACTTGGAAGGCCCTATGACATGTATTATTCATCATCTGACCCCTTAAGAGGTTGATTATTTCATTTGTGAGCTAGTTTGGTGGGATTGACACCAAAAGTTAGATTATTAGCACATTATTTTATTTTTGGGGCTTATGTAGGCCTAGGAGACTAATTTGAACTCCTCATTAGTGTATAAATACAAGTGAGATGCGTTCATTTGCTCACCATCACTTTGGATTGGATTTCTTCTCTCTCTTGAGAATTTCACACTTTTTCTTGGAGAATGAAAGGGAGCTTTATGGATGAATTTTGATGTTTGGATTTGGTTTATCTTATCTTGGAGTTTCTCTATTGTCAAATTTTGGATGTTCGATACGTTCTATTACATGTAAGTACATGCCTTTAATGTTATTCTTGTTTTACTTTGTCATGTACAATGGATTGGGATTTTTGTTTATTTTAAGGCTAATTGCTGCATGCATTTATTGCTTAAATTGTGGAATTTTATCTCTATATAGCATCTCTCAATATATGGGCCATGTAATTTGAATGAAATTTCCTAGGGATAATTCTATCAACGAATTCATCTTGATAAGCCATCACCTTTTGCAATTCGAAATATAAAAGCTATAAAGTTGCTTCCCTTTTCCCTATAAGGCTAGTGAGGTAGTCTTAAGGCCTCCTTGACTAAGAAACAAGGTCCTCATTCGTATTTATCATAGACTCCATTCTCCCAAGACTAAGGCATCGATCTACCAAGAAGTGGTCACCCAAAAATCACCTCCTTTTAACCTTTTCCTAGGTCTAAACAAGTTGGTTCACCTAGGGTATCATTTTCCCAACAAAGTATCCCTCCAAAAAGATCGATCTCCTAGCCTCTCTTGCACTGGTGTGTCATCAAGACCTCCTCCAATTTTGAAGCCATTCTGATGGTGGAGGTATGAGAAAAGCCAAACCCTAGCTCAGAGATCAAGCTTTTCCCTTGTATCCCCAAGGCTAGTGCCTCATAGGATCAATTCAACGCCTTCAAGTGAAAATATTTTCTTTGATCCTTTCCCCCACCTTGTCTGGGTTAAGAATATCATTGGGTGCTAAATTCTTACCTCCTAACCTAGGCTGGGTCCACTTGGTCCCATGTGGTCCCATTCCTTTGGAAAGAGAATTCTTCAAGAACCATCCGGAATACTAATTTCAATAAAGATTTTAGGGATTAAGAAACTCTTTCATGTTAAAATTGGAAACTAGGGCCAAAATCCATGTGGGTCATCTTATTAATGGAAGCTGATATTTTTCTTGGATTTCTCTCATCGAGAGATGTAGGATTGATCTAAAGTTCATCCGATTCCGATAAGTATTCATGGAGATATGAATTTATTTGTGTTATGGGACAATTCGTCAAGGTCGGCCAGCAACCAAATAAACCCCACTTGTGCTCAACGTTTTAGTATAAATAGAGGTGGCCTTCATGTCATTTCAACACACTTGGGATCTCTTCCTCTCTAATTGTCTTTGGGTTTTAGTAGGAGAAGAGATTCTGAGGGATAACGCTGCCCTAATCCAGAGGGCAGAAGCCAGAACTGTCGGGAATAGCCGGAATAGTCGGAACTGCCGAAACTATCGGGAATTGCCGAAACTGCCGGAAAAAAACCGGAACTGCCAGAACTGTTGAAAACTACTGGGAACTGCCAGCACTGCCAGGAACAGCCAAAATTGCCGAAACTACCGCAACAACCAGAGCATCTATCTCCGAAGGAGAACAGCATGCAAGGGACAACTAACTAACATTGAGACAATTGTATGGTACTTAGCAGCAAATACACCAAGCATGCAATGTTACAGCTAGCATGCAACAGCAAGCATGCAAAGGACAACAAGCATGCTAGGGACAACAAACAAGCAAGATGCAGCCAGCACATAGGTCAGTATGGCAACATGGCGCAGCAATGGCACATAATGCAGTGCAGTGATGGGTACAGTCATGATTAATGAAGCATGATAAGATGCAGCATAGTGATGATGGGTGCAGCATGATGATGAAATGCAGCACAATGATAGGCGAAGGAGTCACCTTGGAGAATCAGTTGAAGCAACATGTCTTCAACAGATCTCATGTATCATCTTCTTAGAGATGATCTATGCTCTTATCTAGATAAGTCAAAGTGTTGACTTTTGTTGTAAACGTACTATCTCTCTCTCTCTGCTGAACTATTGAAGAATATATAAGAAGAATTGATCAAGGGTTTCCCCACATTGGGGTTTGTCCTTGGCTAGTGCCACATCTTGTGTCCTCTTGTCTTGGCATGTCTTCTGTGATTTATGTTTATATTCTATATGCAGTTTACTTTAATGCTGATGTGATTGCTAATCTGGAAAAGATATTGAGCTAACTGTGAAAATTGAAATCAATTGCTCTAAGCATAGAACATACCTAAAATTAACATGGTATCAAAGCTGAGGTGAAGACAATGCCCAAGCAAGAGTGAAGGAGAAATCAACGAAGACAGTTGGGAAAGGACAAAAGGATCAGTGGATTCCTCATCCCTCTTCAAATTCACCAAGGGTGAAGTCGAAGCAGAGAATATTGTCAGAATGGCGCAGTAGAAGTTTTTGATGGCCGACCTAAAGATCACTTCAATGGGAAGTCCGAATCTAAGGGTGGAAGGAAAGGCAGATGCCTTGGTTGTAATAAGTTCGGCCATTATGGGAAGGAGTGTCCGAACGGCAGAGACACATCTCTTGATGAAGATAACAATCATTCCAGGGAAATCTTCAATGTTCAAAGGAATGACAGATAATGCAGGTCATCAAGGAAATGGCCGACTCTTCAAAGAAAGCAAGGAACCCCAGATATGAAGAATCAAATGTTGTTTTTGATAAGATAAAGAAGCGTTATCTTGTATTGGCCCTCTCCTTCAGATTCTTTGGGAATCTGGCTTATTGATTGTAGTGCTTCAAGGCACTTCATCGGATAGAAAGGTGCACTCTCTAATTTGGTAGAGATGGAAACAATTGTGGGATTATACTTGGAGTCGATGCCACCTATCCTGGAAAGGGTGTAGGGAATATTACCCCTCAATTGAATGAGGGTAACTCGATTCATCTATAAAATCTCTTTTATGTACCTGATCGCAAGAAGAACCTCCTGTCCATTTCAGTAATGGAAGTCAAAGGTTACGAGGTGGCACTCATCGATGGAAAGGTACGTGTTTGAAAATAGAATTTTTAAAGATGTTTTTGAGTTTAGGGTTGTATCAAGTTGCAGGAAGTCCACTAGGGACCATGACCATTGACACAGTACCGGAGGTCTGTGAATCAGATGGTAACAAGGATACCTTCAAGTTCAACCTTCCCCTGTGATACCCCGTGGCGACTGTGGAATGGGATGATTAGTTCTCCTATGGGTCGGGATGATTAGTTCTCTCATGGCAACTATGGAACAGGATGATTAGTTATCCTGTGGCCCGGGATGATTGATTCTCCCGTGGCAACTATGGAACAGGATGATTAGTTTTCCTGTGGGTCGAGATGATTAGTTCTCCCATGGCAATTGTGAAACAAGATGATTAGTTCTCCTATGGGACGGGATGATTAGTTCTCCCGTGGCGACTGTGGGTCAGGATGATTCGTTCTCCTGTGGACAGGATGATTAGTTCTCTTGTCGAGGCATCCTAACCATGCAGTCTGGGACTCATGGGAAGTACCTCTCATCTGATCAATGAGCAGGGAAATGGGGTTAGGGACCATAGTAGTATTATCGATGCACGCATCAATGTATCTACCATACTCCCTATGCTAGGATGACCTCCATTGATCTGGGATCAATATGAGTGTTTGAGACACTCTCTTGTGATATTGATCTTGGATCAATAAAACTGACTTCGGGCCAGTAAGAGTGATGTGACACACTCTTCAAATGAAACTGACTTCGGGTTAACAGAGAATGGTATGAGACATTCTCGATCAATTCTTCTTCTTCATGGTTCAGCAAAGCAGTGCAGGGCACTAATGGCAGAGATAGTACAGTCAAACATATGGATCAGCGGATGGAGTTCTCCCTAGTTGAGAGGGAGTGTTAAAATTGGCAACTAGGGCCAAACTCCATATGGGTCATCTTAGTTAATTGAAGCTGATATTTTTCTTGGATCCCTCTCATTGAGAGGTGTAGGATTGATCTAAAGATCATCTGATTCCAATAAGTATTCATGGAGATATGAATTTATTTGTGTTATGGGACAATTCGTCAAGGTCAACCAACAACCAAATAAACCCCAGTTGTGCTCAACGTTTTAATATAAATAGAGGTAGCCTTCAAGTCATTTCAACACACTTGGGATCTCTTCCTCTCTACTTGTCTTTGGGTTTTAATAGGAGGAGAGATTTTAAGGGATAACGCTGCCCTAATCTAGAGGGCAGAAGCCGGAACTGCCGGAAATAGCCAGAATCGCCGAAATTGCTAGAACTGCCAGAATTGTTGGGAACAGCCAGAGCATTTGTCTCTGAAGGAGAACAACATGCAAGGGACAACTAACTAACATTGGGACAATTGTATGGTACTTAGCAGCAAATACATCAAGCATGCAATGTTACAGCTAGCATGCAAGGGACAGCTAGCATGCAAAGGACAAGAAGCATGCTAGGGACAACAAACAAGCAAGATGCAGCTAGCACATAGGTCATTATGACAACATGGTGCAGCAATGGCACATAATGCAGTACAGTGATGGGTACAGTCATGATTAATGAAGCATGATGAGATGCAGCGTAGTGATGATGGGTGTAGCATGGTGCAGCACAGTGAGGTGCAACATGATGACGAAATGCAACACAACGATAGGTGAAGGAGTCACCTTGGAGAATAAATTGAAGCAACATGTCTTCAACTGATCTCATGTATCATCTTCTTAGAGATGATCTATGCTCTTATCGAGATAAGTCAAAGTGTTGACTTTTGTTGTAAATGTACTATCTCTCTCTCTCTGCTGAACTATTGAAAGTGTTGACTTTTGTTGTAAATGTACTATCTCTCTCTCTCTGCTGAACTATTGAAGAACATATAAGAAGAATTGATCAAGGGTTTCCTCACATTGGGGTTTGTCCCTGGCTAGTGCCACATCTTGTGTCCTCTTGTCTTGGCTTGTCTTCTGCGATTTATGTTTATGTTCTATATGCAATTTACTTTAATGCTGATGTGATTGCTAATCTGGAAAAGATATTGAGCTAACTGTGAAAATTGAAATAAATTGCTCTAAGCATAGAACATACCTAAAATTAATATTTCACAAGTCATATTCCTTAAACCTAACCCTCAAATCCTCCCATCCTTCTCCTAGAAGATATTATACCTTGCTTAGAAAGCAAGCAAGCTCCATTCTTGACTCTCTTTTGGAAAGGGATTGTCTGGGTCACTTTATATCCAATTATTGATCATCCTTCATTTTTGACTCTATAATACCGGGTATCCTCCCATCGGTGAAAGTTTGTAAATAGTAGGGAGCCTTAGATGAGGTGACAGTGGGCTAAGTTTCCATTTGTTGCCCTTGGTCTAGCATTTGACCCTTTAGGAATCCCCTTTAGGTTCCCTGCTAATTTGAGCGGTAACATTTCGGTGTCGTTGTCGGGGTGGAAGAAGGTCTACCTCCCTAGTGAATCATTGAGGAATTGATTCATTGACGACATCTATAAGGCATTCCTCTGGCGACTCCACGTTCTCTCTCCTAGACGGAAAATCCTGAGATTATGACTTACCATCGAAGAAGAGATGATGAACCCCATATTCCATCTTTTAACAAAAAGGTCAATCAATTGAGAAAGAAACACAAGATCTTTAGACCTTTAGACCTATCCTCTATGATCGGGGCTCTCTTTTGTGCAGTCCCCAAAGACCCTGAAAGGCCTATGTTCACAGGGGAAGAAGAACCCCAAGAACATCTTCTGAAATGTGAATATCGGACATCTGATGAATTATATAATGGGTATAGCCAAATGATTGCCTTTGCTACAACCTTGATAGGAAATGCTTGAGATTGGTATTTTAACCTTCCTTCATCTTCCATCTCTACATGGGAAGGATTTGTCCAAACCTTTATAAGTAGGCAATTTCCCAAAAAGGACATCATCCAAATATACAAAGGGCTCTCGTCTAGTGAAAGAAGAGAGGATGAAACCATCACTGAGTTCAACCAAAGATTCAATATGATTATCCATTCTATCCCTCATGAAATGTCTCCCCCAAAGGAAGTAGCCATGGTTGCTTACCTCAATGCCTTCAAACAGAAGTTGGTCTTTGATGATCAAAATAAAACCCCTCTAGTCGCTTCCAAGCGCAAAACATGATGTTTGACCTTGATGAATGTGAAAATTTCTAACTAGAAACTGCAATGACTGATGTCATTTCTTCTACTTATTAATTCATAAATAAGTTAATCACAGTTTTTATACAGCAAATATCGAAATAAATTCTATTGCAACCTTCACAATTCAAATACGCGAAAAGTAAATGTAAGGCAAAATACTAGCACAAGTACAATAACAATTACACAGTTATTTTTGGACAATTGTCCTCGGAAAAACCCAATGTGGGAAAACTAGTGCAGTAGACGAAGGTTTCTTTATTAATCTTCAGCAAAATCTCATGTACAAGATACAACCAACAGAATGGAAGAGGAATTTCTGTGAGAAATTTTACAAACAATTTTCTCACGCTTCACAGTGAAATTCTAACTCTGGAAAGGACTTGTTGCCCTCACTGCATCTCACAGCGTCACCTTTTGTGCAGTCCCAGCGTCACTGCCTCCGCATTGTCCCTCTTTTGCTCTACGTCTTCTCTGCTTCTTGCACTCTCGGCTACTGTTGATACCCTCTCTCTCCAACCTACAACTCTGCCTTTGATTCGATTTTCTCTTTCCAAACTTCAGCGAGTAAGAAAATCAATCTACTTGGGCAACTGAGTATCTACCTAGTTCAATTTCCAAATGCCCATCAAATTCCTTCTCTTATTCCTCTCGTTGATCAATCAATGACCCAGATTAGATTCTAATCAATGACTCAAATCAATTTGACTTGATCCTTGTCTTCTTGTAGAAGTTTCACCATCAGTTTAATTAATACCCTTTAATTACTTTAATTTCCTAAGTTTAGGCTTAGGCATCCATTAAAAATAATTCATTATTTTAATAAAACTGTCTCCGAGTGGAATTTCCCAAAATGATTTTTGGGTATTCTGGAATACATGTGTCCAAGCCTCCCTACAAATTTTGAGGCTTAGAGCACATCCGATGCTACCAGAAATCAACACTACCTCTTAGCGAGGAATGTGCTCTAGTAATGCAACCTGCTAAAGCATCACTCTAACTTTGTAACATCAACCTCTGCATTGCTGATGTCTGACATCACTGCCCACCAACTACTATGCAAATGTTGCGTCTATGTTGTTGTTGGCCCTTCCACTATCAGCTCTACATCTACACTGCAACCCTCTCATCTATTGTTGCTGCAAATGAGAAACCATCTATTTATGCTATTGAAATGGGTTCTCTACCATACCCATCTGCTCCTTGAATTAGATGAACTTAGCTCTTCCTAGAGGTTTTGTGAGTACGTCTGCTACTTGATTTCCTGTGGGGACATACTCCAGTTGTACTACTCCACGCTAAACAGTCTCTAATAAAGTGACATCTAATATCTCTGTGTTTCGATCAATCATGAAATATTGGATTCTCAGGGAGTTTAATACAACTCTGGTTATAGCAGAAAATATTGGTCGCTTCCATCCTCTTCCTGAACAAACTCACAAGCTATGTTGCATGGGTTCCCGAACCCAGGGGTGGGGTTCTCGAACCCAAGTACCGGATTCTGGTATGGGTTCTTCTTAGAAGAACCCATTAGAACCGGGTTCTTCTATGAAGAACCGGGTTCTCCATTAAAAAAATTTGGGTTCTTTTGTCTTGACAGGTACGAAGAACCCTGATGATGGGTACTTGGAACCCCAAAATCGGGTTTTTTGGAGTTCATTTCAGTTTTTATTTTTTAATTTTTAATTAATTTAATGGGCTTTCCCTAATATTCCAAGTAGCTAGTTCTGCATCTTTCGAGAGGAATTGGAGTACTTATGTATTTATCCATTCAGTAAAGAGAAATAGGTTGGGCTCAAAGAAGGCAGAGAACTTAGTGTACATTTATAGCACACTTCGTCTCATATCTCAAAAAGATCTTGGTTATAAGGAGGGTCCTTTCAAGAGATGGGACCAATACACAGATGATGCTATGTGTGTGGACAAGGAGATACGACCAGATGGCCTTATTGAGCTACCTCCAGTTGCTATGGATGATAAAGAGCCTCAAGATGAGAGTGATTCCTACCTGGAGAGCATGCTAACTGAAGATCTAAGTGATGTTGATGACATGGCTTGAGGAAGTCATCGTTCATTATTAGCTATTTTTATTTTAGTATTTTAAAATTTCCTAGTTTTTGTTTGGAGATGCCTTAAGGCAAATTTTGAATGTAGAATGACAATGGACATATATCATGATTCTTATTAATATGTAAACTTCAATTTGCACTTGACATAACACTAGAAACTTTGAAATTTCATTGTGAATGTTGAATGTTCAATGATGTGCATGATTAAATATTTAAAGTTTAAATCATATGTATTTTAGTTTACTTGTTTAAAGTTGAAAAATATACAAATTCACATATATTATAATTTATAAATATAATTTATATATTATATATATAAATTATAATATACCCCCGACGAACCCACGCACCCTGTTTCAAAAAATGGCGTTCCCGTCCCCGTCCCCGAACCCATGTTTCCTGGCAACGTAGCTCACAAGCAGTTTTCTAATCCATATAGCTTCGCATGTAGTTGTGCTGGCCACCATATACTCTGCTTCTGTTGAGCTCAGAGCTACTGAATTATGCTTCCTGCAGCACCAAGAGATCATTCCTGATCCAACGCTGAAGCAATACCTGGAGGTACTTTTCCGATCTACTGAACTACTTGCCCAATCTGCATCTATAAATCCATTCAATCTTATGTCATCTCCTCGGGTGTATTTCAACCCATATCCTATTGTTCCATGCACATATCTAAGAATGTGCTTAGCTGCTGCCCAATGCACCCTTTTCGGTTCCACCATGAACTGACTAAGGGTGTTGACAGCGAAGCAAATGTCTAGCCTAGTGTTGACCAGATACATGAGTGACCCAATGAGTTGTCTGTACAAGGTGCGGTCTATTTCCTTGCCTTCTGATGCATCTATTTTCTTCCAGTTGGTGATCATAGGCGTAGCCATGGGTTGGCAATCCTGCATTCTGAATCTCTTCAGGATCTCTGTAGCATATCTTCCTTACCCCAAGAAGATCTCCCCATTCTTCTGCCAAACTTCTAACCCTAGAAAATTGTTGACACCTAATCATAGGGATTGGGTGAACAACTGTAAATAGTGTAAATAAATAATAGAGAAAATAGAGTCATCGAGAGATGAAACTCAATAGTCACTCCCTCATGTATATAATAACGAACAGCCTAAATGAATAATACAATCTCATTTTGAGGATTTACCTCCTGGCCTGACATGGTATTAGAGCCAGCTCTATTTTTAGCATTCCTGCCCTTGTAACTCCCTTTCTGCCTATTTGCCTATTCTGCCTATGTTCTGCCCATATTGCAGAACTGACACCTCTGACTGTACTGTGGTGCGATGAGTGCATATTTGGTGATATCACATAGGTTAACAGCAACGTTGGCTCCTAGCACCTCCAAAGGTATAACATGCTATTCATTTAAAACGCTTCCACTGCCATTGTGGTTCTGAGTCTCACTGTTTTCAATGCTACTTTCAATTTTTTCATTATTAATGCTACTCCAATTATTTCGAAAACTGCCCTCTCCGCGCCATCCCTTTTCCTTGCTTTCGCTATTCTCCGGGCATTCAAGATTAGACTGTGTTGCTATTCTCCGGGCGTTCAAGACTGGACTGTTGCCTAATACGCAATGTTCCCATACCGTTCCCATATGCAACGTTTCTCTATTTCTCACTGCTCATACGCAACGATCCCATATGCAGCGTTCCATTACAGCTTGTTTGTAGCACTCATACGCACGCTCCCATACATATGTTGCTCCCTCCCTCCAATACGCAGCGCTCCCATACATACGTTGCTCCCTCCATACGCTGCTCCCTCCCTCCAATATGTTGCACTGCCAATATTCTGCTCTCCAGTATCGCAGTAGACTGCGTTGGATGCCCAGTATTGGTCCTGCAAGAGGTTTGAGGAGGAAAACGTGCTCAGGCATCTCCATTCTGGTTTTATGGGATTTTGAACAATACCTCTAAGCTACTTCTTCTTTGTTTTTGAATAGAGCAGATGGAGTCCTTTAAAGCCATGCTGGAAGATGATATTTTTTACCAGAACTGCATTTTTATCAGTAATGCATTTTTTACTAGAACTGCATTCTTGATCAGAATTACACTTTTTTCTTAAGAATATTGCTATTATAGTGCAGTTTTTTTTCTTTAACACCAGAAGTGAAAATATTTTATATATTGGCAGCAGAAGCATATTTTTTTTTACAATTCACAGTTTTTTTAAAATGCACTCATTAATATCTATTGTGGGAGTGGTCCTCAATGGGAAGGAAAATTATCCTAAGTGGTCTTGGAAAATCAAACACACTCTCATTTTTAATGAGCTGTAGAAAGGAATGTGTGTTGGAGACGGAGACAAAGAGCCAGAACAACCTACCTCAAACAAGGAATTTGCCATTTGGGAAAATAAGAACAGCAAGGCTTATGCATTAATTGCAGCATCAGTAAATGACGAGGTGAGTTGCCATATTTCGCCATTTTCAAATGCTTTTGAAGCCTTACAAAAACTGAAGGAACTCTATGACTCACACTCTGCACTTGAAGTTGTTCAACTCATGATTAAATTGTTCAGCCTTGAATTACAAAATGATGATCCCCTTGCTCTTGCATCAGAAGTAAAATCTATTATGCATGATATCAAAGTCACTAATGTTGAACTGGACATTCCTCTGATAGCTTTTCTCAAGGCACTTTATCCCACTTACTCAAATTATCTTGAGTCATTGCAAACAAATGGAAACCTCAAAGATATTACCTTTGACTCCCTTGTGAAAAATTTGCTGAAAGAGAGAAACCTTTTGGGAAGAAGACAACTCCTCAGTCTTCTGAAGAGGCTGTGTCTTCCACATAGAGAGGAGAATCTTGCTCAAGATTCTTCTAGAGGAAGAGGTGGTCGAAGAGGAAGAGGAAGAAATTTCAGAGCCAAGGGGGGTAGACACTCTCAAGGAGAAAAGTCAGATTTGCATTGCGTATGTTGCAAAAGAGATGGATCACATGATGCATCCACATGCAAGTTGCCTTGTGACAGAATTGAGCAAAAACCAACCCAAAGGTAAAACTAATGACAAAGAGAAAGGTAAAGCACCTGAATCCGCTCACTATGTTGTGGCACACTGTAATATTGGAGTAAATGAAGACTTATTTAATGCTTCACTTGCTTCTTGGAAAAATGATTAGTTGCTTGATTCAAGAGCAACTTGCCACATGACTTTTAGAAGAGATTTTTTGAAGAATTTACTGACAATGTTGATGGAGCAGTGTACTTTGCAAACAAATCAAAACTCAAGCCATCAGGGCTTGGCACAATCAGGCTTAAATTGCCTGGTCTTCCAGACTTTCTTCTGCATCATGTTTTATACTCCCACAGCTGAGGAGAAACTTGTTGTCCTTGGTCCACATCCGCCAGCAAGGACACTCCATTCATATGTTTGATGGCAAGGTTGAGGTGAGAAAAGCATCAAACCACTCACTTGTCATGACGAGGATAGAAGAAGAAAGGCTTCTTAAGTTGCAGGGTACCTCTGCTCGTGCACAAAATTTCTCATACAATTCTCATTATGAAGAAGGTACATTTCCATCAAGTTTATTATGGCATGCTAAATTTGGACACTTGAACTATGACAGCCTCCGCTTGTTGAAGAATAATGGTGTTACTAGTTTGCCTACAATCCCTAGGAAACTTAAGCAATGTGATGCTTGCATTCTAGGAAAGCATAGTAAATAGTCTTTTCATGATTCACATTCCAGAGCACATAGAAAACTTGAACTCATTCATTCAGATTTATATGGTCCAATGCCTGTTGCTTCTGCAAATGGAAATAAATATACGATGACATTTATTGATGACTACACCAGAATGTGTTAGGTTTATTTATTAAAGAACAAATTTGATGCTTTTCAAACAGTTAAGAACTTTCATACATGGATTGAAAATGATGCATAATCTCATATTGGCTCTATTCGCACTGATAATGGAAAAGAATACACTTCAAATGAATTTGAAAACTATCTTTGCCAACATGGGATCAAATATCAAACAGTTGTGCCTTATCATCCCCAACAGAACGGAGTCGCTAAAAGAATGAATAGGACAATCTTAAATATGGTGCACTCCATGATGTTTTTCAAGAATGTAAAATTGATGTTTTGCGTTGATGCAGTTCGATGTGTTGTATATGTAAAGAATAGATGTCCATCTAATGCTATTAGAAACAAGACTCCTTATGAAATGTGGTATGGGCACATTCCTTTGGTAAAGCATCTCAGGGTCTTTGATTCCACATGTTATGCCTTGATACCAAAGGTACATAGAAACAAACTTGGTGTAAGGAGTCGTAAGTGTATCTTCCTGGGGTATTCAAACACCTCGAAAGCATATCATCTCTATGATGAAGTCAATAAAAAGTTTGTTGTATGTAGAGATGTAATCTTTCTTGAATCATCCAAAGCTGACAATGTTGTTGAATGACAACTTGATCGCTTGGATAGATTCGCAAATGCAAAACCATTTCAAGAATTTGATAATCAAATTCCACATCTTGAAGGGGGGATTCCTATACTAGATCAACCTGTGAATCTTCTTCTGAAGCACTCTCTCCACCGCATTAAACTCCAACAACAGATGATACTTTGAGTGATGTGATTGACAAAATTGGAAGACTCAATCTTGATTCAGTCCCAACTCAATCAACTGAGCAGCCTGGACCATCTCAGAAAGGTCCCCCAAAGTGGCTAACAAAGACACTTGAAAGTGTTCATCCTGATGAAGTTGGAAAGACAGCAACTAGAAATTCAACCCAGCAAAATGGAGGTGATGTAGATGACTTTGATTCACCTGTTGATATGGATGTTTCTTATGATTGTGAATTGAATTTGTCTACAGATTTTGAACCAACTTCCTTCAAAAAAGCTGCTTCTCATGATGAATGGAAGGAAGCAATGTAAAAGAGTATGATGCCTTGATAAAGAATGGCACTTGGAAGTTGGTTGATCCTCCATTGGGAACCAAACCAATTGACTGCAAGTGGGTCTACAAGAACAAGTATAAAGCTTATGGCTCACTTGACAAGCACAAAGCTAGGTTTGTGGCAAAAGGTTTTGCAAAAAAGGAAGGGATCGATTATGAGGAGACTTTTGCCCCCACAGTAAAATGGGCTACCATCCGGACACTCTTTGCCCTAGCATCTTAGAACGGTTGGAAAGTCCATCAAATGAATGTAAAAACTGCTTTCTTGAATGGAGATCTAAAAGAGAATGTTTTTATGTCCCAGCCTGAAGGATTTGTTGTGAAAGGAAATGAACATAAAGTAGGAAAACTTGTGAAATTCTTGTATGGCCTCAAACAAACACTGCGAGCATGGTATGAAAAACTAATTGAGCATCTTCTGAAACTCAATTTCAAACATTATGATCTTGATGATGAAACTTTGTTTGTCAAGAAAGTTGGCAAAACAGTTGTATATCTTGTGGTATATGCAGATGATCTTTTGATCACAGGGAACAATGAGAGCTACATTGCATCCATAAAGAAGGAATTGAGGAAAGGTTTTGAAATGACTGATTTGGGCTATGTTCATTACTATCTTAGTATTGAAGTAACTCAACATCCGAAGTCCATATTCCTTTCTCAAAAGAAGTACACTGGAGATTTGTTGAACAGGTTTGGCATGGCTGAATGCAATCCTCTCAATACTCCAGTGGAACATAACTTAAAGCTCACATCCATTAAAGGAAAAGAATTTGAGGATGCAACAAAGTATAGACAGCTTGTAGGAAGTCTCAACTACCTGGCTACTACCAGACCAGACATTTCGTTTGTTGTTGGAATCCTCTCCAGGTTTAAGCAAAAGCCTTGTAAGGGACATTGGTCTGCTGCAAAAAGAGTTCTAAAGTACCTGAAGGGAACTCAAGACTTTGGACTCAAGTATACACAAGTGGGTGACTTCAGCTTGATTGGATACTCTAATTCATACTTTGATGGAGACAAAGAAACTGGGGTATCTACTTCGGGTTATGTTATGAGTCTTGGATCAGGAGTTGTCTCCTGGAGATCACGCAAACAATCAGTTCCAGCAGATTCCACAACAGAGGCAGAATATGTGGCAGCAGCGGAAGCAACAAAAGAAATTGTGTGGCTCAGAAAAATTCTGGAAGATTTGCAGGTAAAACAAGTACATTCGACTCCACTCATCATTGACAATACCTCGGCAATAAAGTTGGCCAAGAACCCAAAGTTCCATGATCGAACGAAGCACATCAATACAAAATATCATCTGATTTGACATCATGTTGAGGCCAAAACAATCCATCTTCGCCATTGTTCCACTAATGAGCAGTTGCAGACATCTTCACCAAAGCGCTTGGAAGAGAAAAGCTTGAAAGATTCAGAACAATGCTTGGACCCACCAATATCCCTTCAGGTTAAGTGGGGGAATGTTGACACCTAATCATAGTGATTGGGTGAATAATTGTAAATAGTGTAAATAAATAATAGAGAAAATGGAGAGTCATCGGGAGATGAAACTCGACAGTCACTCCCTCATGTATATAATAATGAATAGCCTAAATGAATAATACAATCTCATTTTGAGGAGTTACCTCCTGGCCTGACAAAAATAATGCATCAACCCCATATCCTTCATGTCGAATTCAAGTTCAAGATTCTTCTTGCAGTCTTTTATGAGCCTAGATAACCCTGTTAGAAACAAGTCATCTACATATAATACCAGAATAAGTGGCTAATTCTCCACCATTAGATAGTAGAGATTGGGATCAGCATCACTCTTGACGAATCCCAACTACTGCAAGTAACTATCAATCCGACCATACCATGCTCTAGGTGCCCGCTTGAGCCCATATAAGGCTTTCTTTAACCTGCATACATGAGTTCTCTTTTCATGAGTTTCGAAGCCTTCGAGATGTTCTATATACACCTCTTCTTCTATCACTCTGTTCAAGAATGTTGCCTTGACATCCATCTAGTGAATCTTCCATCCCATTTGAGCCGTTAGGGATATAAAAGATCTGATAGACGTATACCTAGCTACTGGGGCGAAAGTCTCCTCATAGTCCATTCCTTCCTTTTGTGCGTACCCCTTTGCCACGAACCTAGCCTTGTACTTCTCTATATTGCCATCTACAGCATACTTGATCTTACAACTGATATATCCTCTAGTCTAGGTATCACTACCCAAACATCATTCGTTATGACAGAATGATACTCTTCTACCATGGCATCCACGCAAACTTTATGTTGTACAGCTTCTTGAAAGATGGAGTTTTCTTCAACCTGTGCTACCAAGGCTTGGTACCTATCAGGCTATCTACGTTGCCTCTTCTCAGTTCTAGGAGCTTCGACAAACTCCTCTGCGTCCCTCAATGTCTGTCGTACTTCCCTACTAGTTCTACCACTAGTGGTTGGAGGCTCAATCAAATCTCCCTCGTGTTCCTCCTGTTCCATCTACTGAGAACTACCTGGATTTCCTACTTCTGAGGAAATACTTGTGCTGGTCACTATGCTGGATCCTGTTGTCTGTCCTCCTGCTTTTCCTCCTTGCTGCCCTTGCTACTGTTGGACTAATGGGACATCTACCAACTGATCTTCCACTGGCATCTTTCAAGATTTCCTGAAAGCTCTATCCTCGAACTTTGCATCCCATCTTACTAAAATCTTCTTGCTGCTAGGAATGTAGATTCTGTATGCCTTCGAGGTCTCGCTATATCCTACAAGGTACCCCTTTTCTGTAGTATGATCCAGTTTACTACGCTTCTCCTCTGGAATATGACAATATGCCACACTCTTGAATAACCTGAGATGACTCACTTCTGGTTTCTTCCCTGTGAAGATTCCTTTAGGCGTTTTCTTTCCCAATGCTCTGTGAGGAGTTCTATTCTAGATATACATCGTTGTGTCGCATGCTTCCGCCCATAAGAATCTAGGCAAGCCCTGGTCATACAACATAGCCTTTGCTGCCCCAACAATAGTTCTATTCTTTCACTCTGCTACTCCATTCTGCTATGGATTATATGGAGTTGTCCAATCTCTTTTGATGCCCTCCTTTGCAGAAATCTATGAAGTCTTTGTTCATATACTCTCCACCATTATCTAAATGCAATACCTTTATCTTTTTCCCTGTGTTGTTCTCTACAAAAGCTTTAATCTCTTTGAATCGATCAAAGACCTCACCCTTGGTCTTTAAGAAATAGATCCAAGTTTTTCTAGAGTGATCACCAATAAAGGGGACGAAGTATTCGCCACCACTAAGAGCTCTCTTGGACATTGGGCCACAAGATATCTGAATGTATCAATCCCAATACGCCTTTCACTCTATTGTTACTTTTGGAAAAGGTTGCCTTAGCGTACTTCCCTAGTACGCATCCTGTACATAGATCGTCATGCTCAGTACTAAGGACTGGTACTCCTATAATAGTCTCTTTGAGCATCCTTAGTGCTCCATGGTGTAAGTGTCCCATTCGCCTATGCCACAGTTCATTCAGTTCCTTCTCACCATAATGGTTGTTGCCTATCAATTCCATTGGAGACTCAAGCTGCAATCTATATAGTTTGTTGCTTCGAGCTCCAATTTGTCTCATCTTCTTCCAGCTTGGATGTTTGACATATATTTTCCTTCCAATGAAGTATACATCATGTCCATTGTCCTGTAACTGGGACACTGAAATCAGATTCATTCCTAACCCAGGCACATGCAGAACATTAGTGGCTCGGACATTGATTCCTACTTCCGTCTGAAATGCTATGGTGCCTCTCCCTATTGGAGTACACTTCGTTCTGTTTCCCATAGTGATCTGGAAATCCATATGCTCTTCTTGATAGCTCGAGATGTATTCTCGTACTCCAATCATGTTAGCTGAAGCCCCACTATCAATATACCAAACATCTGTCAACACTGAACTTGACAAGCATGTGAATTCTTCTCCAAATCTAGAAGATAATTCAAAGACATCTTGATTTTCCATCTTTATTTGTGCCATTTTTCCCATAGATTTTTTTTTTACGCTTTTCTACCCAACAAAAATTGTGTCCCACTTGAAAACTGCTCTGCGCTGAGAATACTACGCTATTGCCTTTGTCACTAGCAAACTTCAATCTAGAAATCTCAAATCTTTCTCTCTGTCAATTCACTCAGACAGAGATTTTCCCACGAAAAGTTTGCCCTCCTAGACTGCGCAATCCCTTTGGGTATTCAATCACACAGCTCCCACTTTTGTTCAACACTGGCTCTTCTAGTTTCGTTCTCTTGCTTCTCATCAGCTCCAATACCATGTGAAAATTTCTAAATAGAAATCCAACTGAAATGACTAATATTATTTCTTCTACTTATTAATTTAGAAATAAGTTATTCATAGTGTTTCTACAACAAATATCGAAATAAATTCTATTGCAGCCTTCACAATTCAAATACACGGAAAGTAAATGCAAGGAAAATTACTATCACATGTACAATCACAATTACACAGTTATTTTTGGACAGTTGTCCCCAGAGAAACCCAATGTGGGAAAACTGGTGCAGCAGATGACAGTTTCTTTATTAATCTTCAACAAAATCTCATGTACAAGATACAACCAGCAAAATAGAAGAGGAATTTTTGTGAGAAATTGTACAAACAATTTTCTCATGCTTCACAGTGAAATTCTGACTTTGGAGAGGACCTGTTGCCCTCACTGCGTCACCTTCTGCGCAGTCCCAGCGTCACTGCCTCTGCATTGTCCCTCCTCTACTCTTCATCTTCTCTTTGTTTCCTGCACTCCCGGATATTGTTGATACCCTCTCTCTCCAACTTGAAACTCTTCCTCTGATTCGACTTTCTCTTGCCGAACTTCAGCAAGTGAGAAAATCGATCTACTTGGGCAACTGAGTATCTACCTGGTTCAATTTCCAAATGCCCATCAAAGTCCTTATAATCCTCTTGTTGATCAATCAACGACCCAGACTAGATTCTAATCAATGGCTTAGATCATTTTGACTTGATCCTTGTCTTCTTCTAGAAGTTTCACCACCAGTTTAATTAATACCCTTTAATTACTTTAATTTCCTAAGTTTAGACTTAGGCATCCATTAAAAATAATTAATTATTTTAATAAAATTGTCTCTAGGTGGAATTTCCCAAAACGATTTTTGGGTATTCTAAAATACACGTGTCCAAGCCTCCCTGCAAATTTTGAGGCTTAGAGCATATCCGATGCTACTAGAAATCAACAACGAGGCCATGAGGCATAATTCCATCAATATGCTACAAATCGAAGATGAGCCTCACCTCTCAAGTGAAAGTATACCCTCTCATGAAGGAATCGTGTTGCAAGAAATCAGCAATAAGGCAAAGGAACCTCTTGACCCCATTACAAGGATTCCCCTAAGATTAATTTTAAGCATGACTGGCCCTTTCTATGTATCTCTGGGACTAAACGGGCATACTTTGAGAAATTGCATCCTAAACTTCGGGAGCCCTATCCATATCATGCCCTTGAGTATTATGAAAAAGCCTGGGATACCTTATTGAAGAAGTGCTAGGGCAAGGTGATTCTAAACTATGAAGAATTCAGGGTATGTGTGTTGGTAGAAGGTAGAAGGATCTTTTTCCATACATACCCTGAGAAAGAATTCTCTATAAACATTATCATTATCAAAACAAATCCAACATGGGGCATGATTCTATCAAAAGAACTCATTGAAGATCTTAACTTGTCCATTAATGAGGATAGCTCCACTATATACCTCCCTTGGAAATAAAACTCCTATGTATCCATCCCTACGCAAGAGTTCTTTGTCCCAATGATTGCCACCTCTCAAGAATTTGATAATGACTTCGAAGAAGATAATAAACTTGGGGAATGGAGGATTTTCAAAAGTGAGCATATCAAGACCTCCCCTCTCCTTGGGCTATGGGTAATGTATTTTGATGGAGCTCACACTAGCGTTGGATCGAGAGCTCGCATTGTCATCATATCCCCTTCTGAGGAGTACTTGTTATTTGCTTTAAGACTCCAATTCACTTGCACCAACAACATCGTTGAGTATGAGGCCCTCCTATTAGGACTTGAGGCAGCACAATCAAGGGAGATTCAACAATTAATCATAATTGGAGACTCTGACCTTGTAATCTCACAAATAAGGGGGACTTTCGAAACAAAGGATGAAAAGTTGAAACCTTACAGGGAAAGAATCATTAGCATGATCAATCTTGGCCCTTGATCGATGTCTCAATGACATGGCTAATGCCCTAGCCATAACTTCATCCACATCCTCAAACATTCATAGTGATATCACCAAGAGAGGGATGTGTATAGTTGACACAATCCACCGACCCTTCGTCCCTGACTATGAGGAACATTGGCCTGTTTTTGAAGATGATCAAGATAGCCAATTTCCTTCAAGACCATGAAGATCCCGATAGGAAAAGTAAAGATTTGGCAAACGAACAGCACTTTGATAAGAATGATGTTACTACCACTAAAAATGATGATCGAGAATTGCCTGACACGTTAGACCTCAACCTTGGATCTAAAACCTCCCCCCAAATGGTAAAATCGGGAAAAACTTATCCAAAGAACAAAGGAGTGAGCTTGAGAAATTATCAAGGGAATTCAAGGATGTGTTTGCTTGGTCCTATGATGATTTCAAAGCCTATAGCCTTGAGGTCATTCAACATACTATTCCTTTCAAGGAGGGTGCCAAGTCTGTTAAGCAAAAGTTAAGAAGAATAAACCCCAAGCTTGCACCTTTGGTTAAGGAAGAGCTTCAAAGAATGGTTGATGCAGGAATAATAGCCCCTACAGGACATTCCTCTTGGATCTCCAATCCTGTGATCACCCGTAAAAAGACTGGCAACATTAGGATATGTATTGACTTTAGGGATCTCAATCGTGTGTGCCTAAAGGACAATTACCCCTTGCCCAATGTGGAGAATCTAACAGGGTCCCAAATGATGTCATTCCTTGATGGTTTTTCGAGATATAACCAAGTCATTGTAAAGGAAAACGATCCATTGAAAACAACGTTCACCACACCATGGGGAACATACATGTATCTTTGGATGTCATTTGGCCTCCTCAATGTTGGATCCACCTTCCAAAGAGCTATGGATTTTGCTTTTAGAGACCTCATTGGAAATATCATGGATATCTATCAAGATGATTTGACTGTCGCCTCTAAGCAAAGACATGATCATTGCAAGCACCTAAAAAGGGTATTTGGGAAGTGTAGGCAATGCAGCATCTCCCTGAATCCTAAGAAGTCGATATTTGGTGTTGACAAAGGTAAACTATTAGGGTTTGTGGTCTCTAAGGATGGGATTAGCATTGATCCTGAAAGAATTCAACCCATCAAAAGCATTCCCCCTCCTAAGGATCAAAGCACTTTAAGATGCTTTTTCAGCAAAATAAACTTTTTAAGAAGATTTGTGCCAAATTTTGTTGAAATCATCAAACCTATGAATGACCTCCTCAAGAAGGATACCCCCTACTTATGGAGCCAAACGACAAATGAGGCCTTTGAAGAAATTAAGGAAAGAATTGTCTTTGCTCCCGTCCTCATCAGCCCTGATTACACCAAGGATTTTATCATATACTCCTTCGCATCGAAGACACTATCATTGGCATCCTCATGCAAAAGGATAAGGAAGGACGGGAGAGACTTGTGGCATTCATGAGTAAACCTCTCTGGGATGCCGAGGCAAGATACACTATCACTCAAAAACAAGCATATGCTCTTGTAAAATCTCTTAAGTACTTTAGGGCTTATGTAGGATACAACAAGATATATACATATGTCCCTTACCCTGTTGTGAGGGATGTGCTATCACAATCTGATTGTCTCGGTTCTAAGGGGAAATGGGTATCCAACATCCAAGAATACGACCTCGATAAACGCCCTAAAAATGTCATCAAGGGACAAGGGTTGGCTGAAATGCTTACCGAAAGTAACAACCAAGCCATTAAAGGAGAGGAGGAGCAGTTATGCACTACATCCTCTGTCGAAAACGATGACTGGTATTGTAATGCTTATTATTGTAATTCACAAATATTTTTAACAATATATGCGTGTCTATTTAAATTCATTTCTATCAAAATTTATTTCTAACATACTGCATTTATAATTGCATAAAATTTCATTTCTAGCAAAATATACAGAATATACTCAATTTTATGACTAAACAAATCAAATTAGACATATGTACTTACCTGGTTTTTCGGAGTTGGTGTCGGTATTCAGGAGAACAACATCATCCAGGAACCCACACCAACTCAGAAAAACCAGGTAAGTACATAT
This sequence comes from Pinus taeda, assembly GCA_000404065.3. Taxonomy (NCBI): domain Eukaryota; kingdom Viridiplantae; phylum Streptophyta; class Pinopsida; order Pinales; family Pinaceae; genus Pinus; species Pinus taeda. Next base: position 10,237 of record APFE031552446.1, on the reverse strand, counting down.
GTCTAATTTGATTTGTTTAGTCATAAAATTGGAAAGTATATTCTGTATATTCTGCTAGAAATGAAATTTTATGCAATTATAAATATAGTATGTTAGAAATAAATTTTGATATAAATGAATTTAAATAGACAGGCATATATTGTTAGAAATATTTGTAAATTACAATAATAAGCATTACAGGTACACAGACATTGTTTATTATTTATGCAATCTATCTGTGCCCTACCCTCCCCCCCCCTCACCTAGTAGATCACAAGAGAAGCGTTGAGACTAAAAGCATCTAAGTTTTGTTTGACCCAAGATGGCCTTGGACGAGTCTTGATGGGGTGATCCTCCTACACATAGCAAGGAAGAATCTGAAAAATTGATGAACGAATTCCATGTTAGTTTTTGTTGCAAACATTATGTTGCCCGAACTACTACTCATAAGATTTTGAGGGCAAGTTATTACTGGCCCACCATTTTCCCTGACACGCTCAACTTTGTAAAATGATGCCAACCTTGCCAACTATTCGCTGGGAAGCAACACCTTGTGACTATGCCATTCAAAAAGGTTGCTATCAATGCACCTTTACAACAATGGGGCCTAGATTTTATTGGTGAATTCAAAGACAACCTAGCAATGGGCATAGATGGATCCTCACAGTGACTGACATTTCACCAAGTGGGTTGAAGCAATACCAAACAAGAAGGCAACTGACCAAGTGGTTATGGATTTCAGTGAGGATAAAATCAATACCAGGTTTGGTGTTCCCTCCAAGATTGTCACTAATAATGCCAACGCTTTTGATTCCATGGCTCTGACATCCCTGTGTAACAAGTACAACATAATCTTATCAAATTCTTATAATTAATATCCGCAAGGCAATGGGCATCCTAAGTCAAACAACAAGAACCTCATAAAAATTATCAAAAGAACTATTGGCAACAATAAAAAGGATTGGGATGCAAGATCAAGTATGCCATATGGACCGACCGAACAACTGTAAAGGCTTCCATTGGTTTTAGCCCATTTCAATTAGTCTATGGTTCTGGGGCCAAGTTACCTATCCAAATGCAGTTACCCATCCTTGAATGCTTGAAAGCTTTCCCTGATCAACAAGATGCCATACAATCCTGAATCGATCAAATAATTGAAAATGACAAAAATAGAAGAAATCTTTTGACCAAATTGCTCGTAGTCATGACAAAATGAAAGTCGCCTTTAAATATAGCTAGCACAAAGCATTCAAACTCGGTGATCTAGTACTCTTGTGGGACAAAAGAAGAGAAAAACCCAGCATGCACAAGAAGTGGGACAACCTCGGATAAGTCCATTCAAGATAAGGGACGTGGCAAGAATAAACTCATATCATTTAGAAACTCTAGATGCAGAATCTGCTCCCCTCCCCATAAATGGACAACTCCTAAAGGAGTATTATCTTGAGACTTGACATTGTATCATATGCATGGATGAGTAGGATGCATTGCATGATGATTTTTGCATTCGAATTAATGTCATATGATATTTCTCATGGTAGATAGATGCATCTTTGCATATTTTATTTCTCTATTGATTTTATGGCCTAACATCTAGCATGTGCGATCATGAGACATCGCGAAAGCATGCTCTCACATGTTCTTCATCTATTATATGTGCAAGTGACACGTCTACGGTAACCAAGAGATTGTCGAAGTTCTCATGACCTCTCGTTCGAGTAGCTTTGTCGACTTCTTTCAGAGATCATGTCTCAATTGGAGCTAGATGTTACCCACCATTTTGTGGGCGATATCCCTAGGAGAATTGTTTTTCTCCAAGATGGTCCTCAGTTGATAGCTAGCAACCCCTAGCTCAATGTGCCATTTCTCTGCCACCTGAACCAGCGATGTGGTCTGTTGCCCATCTGCCATGATCGTATGTTTGAAGGTGGGCCTCCCGAACCTAAAGGTATGCCTTGTCATTTGGTAATTGAGTATTCTAGTTTGCTTATCATGAACACTTCTGGGCATGAATTAATGGGGGGATTCAGCTAAAAGAATGGGCTAGGTCTGTGCTCTTCTCCTCCAGACTACTTTTGGATATTAACCTTGGATTCTAGTCCCGTATGATCTCTTTTATTGACCATTTGGCTTTAGGGATGGTATTTCACAGGAAACCCTGATTTTGCTTGCATGGTCCCACTCCCTTATCTGCATATATTACCCCATTTCCGCTCATTACTTCCCCATTCATCATTTCTCCCACTTGGGTCCACATAGGGGCTAGGGCTAGCTCATCCCTTCTCCTTGCCCACACCTTGGGTTAGGCCCCGGACGTTGATGCAGCTAAAAAGAAAGATAAAAGCATAATTGGCCACATTCAATAGGAAAATGTACCACAAAATGCAAGAGATGGTCAGGACAAACACATTTAGCACATGGGCAAAAGCCAATACATGAGCTCCACCCCATCATCATGGTCATGGCCCTGGTTCCTATAGGTTCTATGACCCTCCTTCATCATATAGGAACCCATGATTGTTCCAACCCCTAGTGGGTAATAAACCGCCCTACCCTAAAAGGGGGTATCCATTGCTACATCACATGCATCATGCTCTTACCCCTTGAGCCCCGAGCAGTTAATCAAGGGAAAATCATAAATTAGCAAAAGGCAAATAAAGAAGGGTGGAAAAATCAAGGTTGGGGAACCTCATGTACCACGATTGCTCCCTCATATACATTATAAACCCAAATGTGGGCTCCCCTTTTATTAGCTACCCTTGCACCCCAACATGTGGCCCAGGGCTACCCCTTCTCATCCCCTACTTCATTCACCTATCTATCACATACCACCAACTTTTAAAGGATGTACCTTGACCATATTATCCCTCTTTAGAAGAAGAAACCATCTAATAGGATACTTGATTAACCCCATTTGGAGTTTGGAAGACATTGGCACATCTCGAAGCCCATTACAAAAGGGCAAGCCATTATGAAGTCCCCACCTGTGGTCCATGGTTGGTTATCTCATTTACTCAATTTCTCTAATGACTTGTTGTATTGGAAGGCTAGGGGACGCATTGGATCTGATGCAGGATTGCAGATGGTCTCAATCTTGGGTTTGGTCTCCCTATACAGGGTCTTAATCCTCCAGAGGACTACATTGGCACATGTAGGGTGCATGTTGAGAGCCGTGGGCCTTCACAACAGTAGAAAGCATTCCATGGATCCCTAAGGATATTCAGAGATGCTTGAGACTCACCTATTGGACGAGGAAGATGCACCTAGTTCACCTTTTCATAGCCAGCCCCATAGATCTACCATACACTTGGCAGCTGACCCGGGACTTGTAAGATGATTTGGCATCACCTAAACCATCATTTGAGCGCTCGTAGATGATCTACAGGCATCTTCGACTCATTTGAAGACCCATGAGGTTATTATTGTGCCTCCACACCCACTTGAAGCACCACAGGTTTATTATTTGGGGAACAAGGGGCCAACCCCTTGTCCATCACTTTTAAGGGTTCTATTCTTCATTATGGCACCTATGGATCTCATCATGCCACGTGGAGGGCCCTACGACATGTATTATTCATCATTTGACCTCTTAAGAGGCTTATTTATTTCATTTGTGAGATAGTTTGGTGGGCTTGTCACCGAAAGTTAGATTATTAGCACATTATTTTATTTTTGGGGCTTATGTAGGTGTAGGAGACTAATTTGAACTCTCATTAATGTATAAATACAAGTGAGATGAGTTCATTTGTTCATCATCACTTTGGATTGGATATCTTCTCTCTCTCGAGAATTTCACACTTTTTCTTGGAGTATGAATTGGAACTTTATGGATAAATTTTGATGTTTGGATTTGGTTTATCTTATCTTGGAGCTTCTCTATTGTCAAATTGTGGATGGTTGGATATGTTCTATTACATGTAAGTACATGCTTTTAATGTTATTCCTGTTTTACTTTGTCATATATATTGGATTGGAATTTTCGCTATTTTAGGGCTAATTGATGCATGCATTTATTGCTTAAATTGTGGAATTTTGTCTCTATATAGCATCTCTCAATGTATGGGCCATGTAATTTGGATGAAATTTCCTAGGGATAATTCTATCAATGAATTCATCTTGATAAGCCATCACCTTTTGCATGTCGAAGTATAAAAGTTGTAAGGTTGCTTCCCTTTGCCCTAGAAGGCTAGCGAGGTAGTCTTAAGGCCTCCTTGACTAAGAAAAAAGGTCCTCATTCGTATTTATCATAGACTCCATTCTCCCAAGACTAAGGCATTGATCTACCAAGACGTGGTCACCCAAAAATCAACTCCTTTTAACCTTTCCCTAGATCTAGCCAATTTGGGTTACCTAGGGCATCATTTTCCTGAAAAAGTAGCCCTCTAAAAATTTTGATCTCCTAGCCTCTCCTGCGCTAGAGTGTCCTCAAGACCTCCTCCAATTTTGAAGCCATTCCGACGATGGAGTTGTGAGAAAAGCCAAGCTCTAGCTCCGTGATCAAACTTTGTCATAATATCCCCAAGGCTAGTGCAGCGTGCCTCACATGATCAATTCAACGCTTTTAAGTGAAAATCCTTTCTTTGATCCTTTCCCCCTCATTGTCTAGGTTAAGAATATCATTGGTTGCTAAATTCTTACCTCCTAACCTAGGTTGGGTCCACTTGGTCCCATGTGGTCCCATTCCTTTGGAAAGACAATTCTTCAAGAACCATCCAGGATACCAATTTCAAAAGGATTTTAGGGATTGGGAAACTCTTTCACAAGTCATATTCCCTAAACCTAACCCTCAAATTCTCCCATCCTTCGCCTAGAAGATATTGTACCTTGCTTAGAATGCAAGCAAGCTCCATTCTTGACTCTCTTTTGGAAAGGGATTGTTTGGGTCACTTTATATCCATTTGTTGATTGATCCTTCATTTGTGACTATATATCCCGGGTCTCCTCCCATCTGTGAAAGTCCATAAATAGTAGGGAGCCTTAGCTGAGGTGACAGTGAGCTAAGTCTTCATTTGTTGTCCTTGGTCTAGCATTTGACCATTTAGGAATCCCCTTTAGGTCCCCTGCTAGTTTGATTGATAACAGTATGTTTGAAGGTGGGCCTCTCGAACCTAAAGGTATGCCTTGTCATTTGGTAATTGAGTGTTGTAGTTTGCTTATCATGGATACTGCTGGGCGTGAATTAATGGGGGGATTCAGTGGAAAGAGTGGGCTAGGTTTGTGATCTTGTCCCCTAGACCGTATTAACCTTGGACCCTAGTCCTGTGGGTTCTCTTTTACTGACCTTTGGATTTTAAGGATGGCACTGGAAACCCTGATTTTGGTTGTGTGGTCCCGCTCCCTCATCCACATATATAACTCCCCTTCCACTCATTATAACCCCATTCATCAGCTCTCCCACCTGGGTCCACATTCCTCCACTAGGTCCACATAGGGTTAGCCTTTCCCCTCCCCTTGCCCACACATTGGGTCAGGCCTAAAATGATGCCCTAAAAGTTGATGCAGTTGAAACGAAAAGTAAATCATAATTGGCCACATTTAATAGGAAAATGTAACACAAAATGCAAAACATGTTCGATACAAACACATTTAGCACGTGGGCAAAAGCCAATACATGAGCTCTATCCCTTTATCATGGCCATCACCCTGGTTCCTATAGGCCCTAGATGAGCCTCCTTTATCATTCAAGAACTCATGAATTTCCCAACCCTTGGTGGGTAATGAACCACCCTACCTTAAAGCGGATATCCACTGTTATACCTTACACATCATGTTCTTATCCCTTGAGCCCCGAGCAGTTAATTAAAGAAAAATCATAAAAGGAAAAACGCATATAAAGAAGGGTGGAAAAATCAAGGTCGAGGCATCTCATGTACCACGATTGCTCCCTCCTATACATTATATACCCAAGTGTGGGGTTCCCTTTTACTAGATACCCTTGTACCCCAGCATGTGGCCCAGGGCTGCCCTTTTTCATTCCTTACTCCATTCATCCCTTTACCACATGCCACCATCTTTCAAAGGATGTACCTTGGACATATTATCCTCTTTAGAAGTAGAAACCACCTAATAGGATACTTGGTTAACCCCATTTGAAGCTTGGAGTCATTAGCATATGCCAAAGCCCATTATGGAAAGGCATGCCATTATGAAGTCCCCACTTGTTGTCCATGGTTTGTAAGTTGTTTTACTCGATTTCCTTGATGACTTGTTGTACTGGAAGGCTAGGGGACGCATTGGATATTATGCAGGATTGCAGGTGATCTCCATCTTGGGTTTGGTCTACCTATACGAGATCCTAACCCTCTAGAGGGCTACATTGGCACATGTTGGGTGTGCGTTGAGAACCATGGGTCTCCACAACAGTAGACAACACTCCATGGAACCCCAGAGATGTTTAGAGATTGCTCGAGATTCACCTATTTGATGAGGAAGATGCACTTGTTTCACCATTGCCCAACAAGCCCCACAGTTGTACCATGCACTTGGAAGATGACCCAAGACTTGTATGCTGATGTGGCATCACTTACACCATCATCTGAGCCTTTACAGATAGTCTACAGGCATCTTCGATTTACTTGGAGACCCATCAGGTCACTTGTGTGTCCTCACAACCATTGGGAGCACCACAGGTTTATTATGTGGAGAACAAGGGGCCAACCCCTTTTCCACTACTTTTGGAAATCCAATTCATCATTTTGGCACTAATGGACTTCATCAGGCCTCTTAGGTAGCCCAACGACATGCATTATTGGGAGGTTTGTTATTTTGTTTATAAGCTAGTTTGGTAGGTTTGTCACCAAAAGTTAGTTATTTGCACATTATTTTCATTTGATGGGCTAACGTAGGCTCAAATTAGGTAATTCGAACTCCTAATGAGTGTATAACTAGGAGAGACATGAATTCATTTTGTATCATCACTTGGATTGGATCATTCTCTCTCCTGAAAATTTCGCATTTCCTTCCTGGTGGATAAAATGGGAGCATGATTGAATTTTGATGTTTGGATTGCATTTCCTTATCTTGGAGCTTCTTAATTGGCAAATGTATTTATGGTTGGATATATTCTCTTACATGTAAGTACAATTTTGATGCTATTTTCTTTTACTTTGTCACATACATTGATCATGCGATTTTCGTTATTTTGGGGCTAATTGTTGCATGCATTCACTGCTTCATTGTGGAATTATGTTTCTATATAGTATATCACTATGTATGGGCCATGTTTGTTGAATGGATTTTCCTAGAGATCAAAGTTATCTTGATAAGCCATCTTGATTTGCAAACGAAGTATAAACGTTTTAAGGTCACTCTCTTTCTGCCCTAATGCTAAACGAAGTTGCCCTTAAAGCCTTCTGGAGCTAAAAATGAGATCCATTCTCATAATTCTTCTTGACTCCATATCCCCAAAAGAATTAGGCATTGATCCACCATAAGTGATCATGTTAAAACCTATTTTTCTTCACCTTTTTCACCTCTTTTATAGGTCTAGCCACGTTGGGCCACATAGGGCATCATTTTCCCAACAAAGGAGCCATAGAAAAAGTTTGATCTCCTAGCCTCTATTTCTCTAGTTTGTCCTCAAGGTCTCCTCCAAATTTGAAGAAATTACGACTGTGGGATTGTGAGATATCCCAAGCCCTAGCTCTGAGACTGAACTTTGCCCTAGTGTTCCCTAGGCTAGTACCTCATATGACCAATTTCGCACCTTTAATTGGAAACTCGTGTTTTGATCCTTCCCCTTCCTTGTTTAGGTTAAGATCATCATTGGTTGTTAAACTGCCTCCCCTTAACCTATTCTGGATCCACTTGGTCCCGTGTGGTCCCATACTGTTGAAAAGTCAATTCTTCAAAAACCACTTGGGAAACAAAGTTCACTAACGCTTTTAGGGTTTTGGAAGCTCCTTTACAATTCACACTCCTTAAACCTAACCCTTAAATCCTCATCCCCTTCTGCTAGAGAGCTTTGTACCTTGCTTAAGAAGTAAGAAAGTCCCATTCTTGAGTCTCACCTAGGAAAGGGTCCCCGAGATCACTTCACACCCATCTTAGCTGATTTATCCTTCATAAGTGATTCTCTATATATCGGGTCTCCTCCCATTAGTGAAAGTCCGTAAAGAGTAGGAATCTTTAGCTTTGGTGACAGTGGGCTTTAGCTTCATTGTTGTACTTTACCTAGAAAGTGCCCCTCTAGGACATCCTGCTAGTTTGAGCGGTAACACACTCCACAAAGAGCTCATATCCTAGTTGGAGCCAGATGTTACCCACGACCAGTGCGTGAACCCATAAGAGAATTTTTTCTCCTAGATGTGTCTTTAGCCGACAGCCAGCAAACCCCTAACCAATGTTGCACGAAGCGGGGACGAAGCAGGGACATTTTTTGGAAGCGAGGACGTGTAAGCGTCATTTTCTAAAAATCTAGGAAGCAAAGCGTCTGCAGAAGCATCTACTTTATATATATATATATATATAGATAGATTTATATTTTTTTGCATTTATACTCAAAACAAACATCCCAAATTCCAAATTAGTTGTAGAAGACATGAAAACATGCAT
>APFE031552443.1:0-10546 GCA_000404065.3 Pinus taeda | reverse complement strand
GTATCATCATTGCACTACAATGGGCTTAGAAAATCATTATGATGTATATCCACCAAGGTACGTAATTTACCGTATTATGATGGTTTAGAGAATGTCAATTTATTTCATGAGAATTTGAAAGGGATGTTGTTGAGCCTCAAAACTACCCTTCCCTTAGCAACTCTTCTCATTCCTTTTCTTAGTTTTTCCATGAAGAAAATGCATTCCTATCATCAATGACCAGTATATATTGCCTTAAGGAGGACATTTAGTGATTTACATGTTATGCTTTTATTTTTTGCTGTTTGAATAAGTTTTTGTCTTTTAGATACGGAACGCAGGCTATTCTGCAGCTAATCGATTGTTCCATAGCTACTTCCATGCTTTAACAGGTTCCAGGTGTCAGAAGGAGAAAACTAACTACATGACCATCTTGGAAATCATCATGACATGGATGGTGTCCTATTCACCTAGCCCAAGTCGACAAGAAAGATGGTACAAGACTCTGGTCAATGGAGAAGTCAAACGTAGAGACCAAAGGCAACTGGAATATGTTTCATGGATAATCAACAGGTTTCACAATGATGGGGAGCGTTAACCGAAACAATTTCTTGAACTCATGGACTCCAATAGCCATCTATGCAACCGAATCCAATAGCCATCATCTTGGATTTATGTCTCTAGCAGCAGAGGAAGAAAATTATGTGCCTGTCTTCTATGTGTTTTTGGTTGTAGCTTATTTTTCTCCACAAACAGATGCATAATTTTCTAATAAATACCTGTGTAAAGAACTCAGAAGGAGTTCAAATTTCCTCATGTATTAAGCTCAGACTACTGCTTTGTAATTTTGAAAAACTCATTTCCTGTGTTTTTTTAATATGAAGACCGCAAGTTTTATGGATATGTGAAGGAGTTTCTTGGAGTTTGATTAAGTACGCATAACCTAATCAGTTGCAGAGGGCCCCTACGCTCACTGAGGTTTTATTTCATTTTGTTTTAGCTTTTCTAAGTTAACTGTAAATTCATCATTTCTTCCATAGTGTTCATAACCATTTTTCATACTAACCTTGTTTATAATGCAATCCTTATCATTTTCTTACTAATGCAAAATAGTTTCTTTCAGTGCAAAATAGATTTCTTTTTGCTTAATTTCCTTCTAGTTTTTATCAATAGTTAGAAGTTGAAATTCAGTAGTGTAATGTAGTTTTTTCATACTAACCTTGTTTATAATGCAATCCTTATCATTTTCTTAATAATGTAGAATAGTTTCTTTCAATGCAAAATAGCTTTCTTTTTGCTTAATTTCTTTCTAGTTTTTATTAGTAGTTAGAAGTTGAAATTCAGTAGTGTAATGTAGTTTGTTTCATTTACTGTTTCACTAGTCTTTAAGTTTTCAATTAGACTAATTAGTGTCATTATTTCTCTTTCCATTTTGTTACTAGTTTATTGACTCATGGTGTGGATGAATATTTCTAAAGAGCCCTTCTAGTTGATAACTCATTTTAAACTAAGTGGTTGAATACTTCATTCATGCAATGAGTCTTTTCTGCATTTTTGCGTTTATCCTCTCTTAGAATAATGAAGTACAGAATTCCTCAAAATATCATCACAAGGAGGTTTTTCTCCCAAAATTGAGAGGCAGAGTAACTAAGTACTTCATTTAGTTTTGTTCCCATAATAGATTAGACATTAGTTGCAATGACACTTTCAGTTTTAATATTTCATTTAGTTTTGTTTCCATAATAGATTAGACATTAGTTGCAATTTCACTTTCAGTTTTAGTACTTCATTTAGTTTTGTTTCCATAATAGATTATACATTAGTTGCAATTTCACTTTTAGTTTTAGTATTTCATTTGCTTTTGTTTCCGTAATTGATTAGACAGTAGTTGCAATTTTACTTTTTAGTTTTTAGTTCATGATTTGGAAATAATGATAAAAGAAAAACTAGAAACTCTGTTTTCATTTATTGATTAAACCTTGCTTCCAAATCTTACTTAAGCTCTTTTAATTCTCATTCCTTTAGGTTCTTAGCAGTCTTCACAGAAGTTAGATTTAAGATTTTGTTAGTTACATTGTAAATGATTAGGGATTAAAGGACCAAAACCCCCAAAACAACATAAAACACAAAAACAATGAAGTAAGAAGTGTCATCTAGCACAAACAGTGCACTACACTTCATCAGTTTACGATACCTGGATTGATAATTTATGTAGAGAAATTTATGACACTAAATTGACCAAAACAGATGTACTGGAGGAACATCGGTTCCAAGCACTAGACATTGTGCTATGAGCTACACCTTCCTGTTGGTGGGGCATGCACAAGAACAGTTTCGCAAATTGGAAGGAGTATCAAAGAATGATGAAGTTGAGGTTTGGGTATGCTAATACCCTCATTGCAAAGAAATACATAGGGAAGGATGATTCACGTGAGAATTTAGCCCGTTGGAAAAAAGCATGGGGAGAAGAACCGCATCCAGAGTGGGTTCATATCTTTTGCCACACTTTGGATACAATCCCGATGAACTAGTATATGGAAACAGAGTTGCGACACAGGACCGCAGAATGGGATGTTTTGAAAGAAATTTTTCTGGTAACTTTTAGCTTTGAAGATGGATTTGAATGTATTAATGACACGTTACAGGAAATTAAAGTTGCAATATTTAGAATCCCTGAAGAACCGGTTGAATGGGTACAACCGCAGTTGCACCATGTGCTTGAGTGCTACAATGTGATCGTGAAGGATGGTGAATAAGATCCCAGGAACATCCACATTCCTGAGTCTGAAGGACAACGCGAAGTCAAGGGACCTAAGGCAAAAATGCCTGATATATCAAAGCCTTTAAATACCAAGCACGTGAATATTGGATGGGAAGCACAGCCGAAGTTCACAAACATAGGTGACTATTAGGATGAAGATACAGTAGATAAGGTCATGGAGCTATTGTGAGAGTATCACGACTTGTTTCCCACCAAGTTCTCTAATAGAAAAGGGATATTAGGGGATCTGGGAGTCATGAAAATCACTTTGAAGCCAAATGAAAAGCTAGTGAAATAGTGCCCCTACTGATTAAATACTAAGTATAAGGAAAAAGTGTGTAAGGAATTGGATAAAATGCTTGAAGTTGGATCATTGAACCTGTCGAGGAATCAAACTGGGTTAGTCCCATGGTGGTGCAAGAAAAGAAAACAAAAGGTGAAATTCAGATATGTGTAGAATTAAGGAAGTTGAATGACGCTTGTTTCCATGATCCATTCCCTATGCCATTCATAGATGAGGTACTGGAGAATGTTGGAGGAGAGGAAGGTTATTCGTTCACGGATGGATTCTCAAGGTACCATCAAATAAAGATCACGCCAGAGGACTGGAGTAAGACAACCTTCACGACTGAATGGGTCTATTTTCACTATACAGTGATGCCTTTCGGGCTTAAGAATGACCCTGCAATTTTTTCTAAGGTTGTAATTGCGTCTTTCAAGTAATTTATCCATAAATTTTTGGAGATCTCCTTCGATGATTGGATAATGTTCTGGTTAGTAAAGCAACATGTTGCTAGTTTGCGCCTCATGTTGGATACTTGTTGAAATCATTAGATAGCCCTTAATTTGAAGAAATGCATATTCTGTGTACCCTACTGGATACTCTTGGGCCATGTTGTTTGCAATCAGGGATTGATGGTAGACCCTGCCAAAATTGCAATAATCGTCAATTTGGAAGCAGCGAATAATGCTAAACAACTGCATGCAATCTTGGGCCATATGGGATATTATAGGAAGTTCATCAGAGCATATGCACAAATCACTGTGCCCATGGAAAGATCGCTGAAAAAGGATGAGACATTTTGCTGGGACAAGGAATTCCATAAGAGTTTGGATATTTTAAAGGAGAAAATGGTCACCGCACCCATTTTAGTGTTCCTCGACTAGAAGAAGGAATTCCATGTTCATGTATATGCTTCCTGCATCAAGCTAGAAGTCTTGCTGACCCAACCAGTCGAAGGAGATATCGACGATCCAATAGCATTTGCAAGTAGAAAATTTTCTAAGGTGGAAAAGAAATATTCAACCACAGAGCATGAGGGTTTAGCAATGGTGTATGCATTGCAAAAATTCAGGAACTATCTGTTGGGTGTGCACTTCAATATGTATACAGATCATGCTACTCGAAAAATACTTGGTCAACAAGCCTATGTTGGGGGGGGGGCAGATGTGTAGATGGTTGTTTTTAGAGGAATATGATTTTTAAGTAATTGTGAAGCTAGGGCCCCTGAATACTGGTCCAGATCATCTATCACGAATTGAGAATGGGGATGAAGAAAGGGTTGCCTAATGTGAAGCTCTTTGTTGTTCGCGTCGCAGATGATCATTTCATAGATATAATTCAATTCTTGTCTATAGGTACAGCTCCTGAAGGGTATTCGACACAACAGAAGAAGGAATTAATGGTCTAAGCTGCTTATTTCAATGATATCGATGGACATCTATATAAAATGGGATCTGATGAAATTTTGCGTAGGTATGTTCTGGAGTATGAGCAGTAAAGTATCCTTGCAGAAGCGCATGGAGGAGTAGTGGGAGGACATTATGCAGGAAGAGAAATTGCGCAAAAGATCCTGCGCAAAAGAATTTGGTGGGTGACTGTGCATAAGGACTCCAAAATATATTGCAGGGCACACGAGGAGGAGGATTTCTACTTGGCTAGATTTTAATAGCAGGTACAGGAGGACCATGAAAAGGCATGGCATGATCATCATACCAAACAATGCACATTCAAGATCAAAGATTTAGTGTTGCTATATGACAATAAGTTCACGAAGTTCCTGGGAAAATTTCAGATGCATTGGCTGGGGCCATATGTTATGAAGGAAATTATAGATGGAGGCGCAGTTCAGCGCGCAAAGCTGAACAAGGAATTATTTCTAGCAAAAGTCAATGGGAGTCGATTGAAGTTGTACAGGAGTGATCCCACCCCTGCGTAATGACTATATGATTGCGGGATAGTCTTAGTACTCCAGACAGCTACAAGGAAGTACGAGATTATAAACTACACTACTCAAAAGTTAAAAATTCAAAGTGAAGGGGATACGCGATAAGTCGAAGGATGACGCCGAGAGGGGATGAGTTGAAAGAGCTACGCTAGGTGGATGGTTCCTATGTAGCATGGCCAAAAAATGACTGTTGGATGCATTGTAGCTGATTTGATGGCAATTTTTTCGTTGGAAGGAGCGGGGAAAAAACATTTATGGAGCATATTTTTGGAAATATACCGCCAAATGTGCATTAATGACCAGGAATTGGAGGGGACAAATGGATTATAATTCAAATTGGTATATAAATATGGCATACCACTAGCCCTGAGATGAAGTCACGCCAACCTATACCAACTGCACCTAGGTCATTAAGGCGTAAGCCATCTGCTTCCACAGCAGGAGATAAGAAGTAGAAAAATCCTCAACAAGTCCTGGTGTGACAATCACCACAAAAAAAACTCGACTAAAATCCACCAGAAAGGGAAGATGAATCGATCCAAACAGCCGACAGAGCCCCTGGATCTGGATGAGGAAGAACTGCGCGATGGCATATAGGATATTGTTGTAGAGTAGATTCATGCAAAGGAGGTTGAGCTGATAACTCGGTTGCCGAAGTATATCCCACCCTGAAAAGCCATAGCTAAAGTGCCAAAAGGTCCAAATAATGTGAAGTTTATGTATTCCACACCATTGTTGCTAGAGAGTGTGTTGTTTGAGGGAAATTTGTTGGGTCGTATACCAACTCTAAAAATGAAGGATTAGGACTGGGGGACTGTTAGGCCCCTATACTACTAGTGTCACCCCTTATTGTTATTAGTACAAACCACTTATTATATTGATGTACCCATGTAGTGCCCATATTGTTACTATTGTGCCCCATAGAAGCCCACTATTATTATTATTGTGCCCTTACATATTATTGTTATGTCGGCTCTGGTTATGTTATGACCCCTTAGACTCCTATATATAGAAAGGAGGTCTTTTCATTTGTATCATCGAAGAATTGTTCATTTATGTAATGAAAGGAGGTTTCCCCCTTGAAGAGGCTGAATTCTAAGGCGTTGATCTATCTTTTCTATCTTTTCTTGAGCTGGTTTCATAACAGGGACCATGATAAATTTCCTCAATTGGCGTCGAACAAGCACCTAACAAAATTTTTCTATGAAGAGTCAAACGTTACGCGGCGAGAACCAATGAAATGGGTGACTAGTGTTGGGGTTGTGAAGCTCCTCAATATGTTGTGGGTGTCGCACTTCAGTCGCACCAGTATTAACACCATAGGTGTGCGCCAACTGTCGACACTGGTACACAATGGGTGTCTTTGGCTGGGAGAACCCATCCCGATCACTGATATTTTGATCCATAGAATAATATTGCTTCCATACCAAGGAGTGGACCTTGCGAAGGCGTTTGTAGGTAAATCCCAGGAAAAGAATTTGGTGAACCAAATGAAGAGTGAATTTGGTATGGTCAAGAAGTTGCATGGGTTCTCCATTCAGTCCGTATCAGATGGTGTGGTGTAGTTTGTTGCACAGATATTAGCTAGTAAGATCATGAGAAAGTGTCACACGAATGAAATGGTAGCACCAGTTATCTCTTTGGCTGTGCAGTGCATGAAAGGATTCCAATATAATTGGACTCAGTATTTATGTAAAGAGTTTATCGAGGACTACATGGAGGCCCAGGATGAGGGCAAGACATTCCATTATGCTTGGTTGCTACTGTTGACCACTTTGGTGGCCTGGAGGATGCCTGAAGAGAGCCAATTCCCTCAACGGGACTCAGACCTACCTGAGGTTACAAAGTCTGCTTCGTTATGGACTATTAAAGATCCCACATGCGTAATGGAGACAATGATATTCTAGGTTTTGTTTGAGACTGAACTAAGGATGGTGATCAACCAGCGGCCAAGGTTATCACCCACTTTTCAAGTGCAATACACTAATGTCACTGATTTTAAGGAAGATTTCCATAATCTACACATTTGCTTAAAGAAGGATGCCCGGGGCATATGGCACAAGTTGCCTTACTTGGTTTCTTAGGAAGATATCTTAGGGGTTGTCAACAAGTGGCCAAGTGATTGGATCACCCCTTCTGATATCAGCGCAGGTACCAATAAGGTTGTTGAAGGTTCAAAAGCACAGACCATGGAAGAAGAAAAGAAGAAGGAAGCACAGAAGGCTTCCGCTCGAGAAAAGGTTGCGCATAAGAAAGAAGTTGTTGCAAGGGAGAAAGAAGCAGTAGCGAAGGAAAAGGAAGCAGCGTAGGAAAATACTACGTCGTAGGCCACCATTGACGTCGACGAGTCAGACCCCGAGAGAACACATGTGGAGGAAGAAATAGAGGCAGAAGAAGAAGCAGGTATAGAGTTGGAGTCCCCCTTCCTTTTCAAGAAGCGAAAGAAGAGGACTTCCATAGGGCCGTGCAAAAAGCAAAAGTTCGATAAGTCAGTGGGTGTGACGCCTTTAGTCCTCATAGAAGGGGACCTAGATGAAATTGGGGATGTGGTCCATGATGCAATGACGGATCTGATGAGCCACTTCGAAGCGTAGTACCAACAAACATAAGGGAAGGTACAGTAGGGCCTATTGGATTTGCAAGTCCAAGCGGGTCTCATTCAAGTGAGCATGGGACAGGTGAGTGGGAAGCAAGCGAGCCTAAATCAAGTGAGTGGGTCAGTCTTGGATGCAAAAATAACAGGGGATCTTTGCATAGTACTACTACCAGAAGGGTCCCTGCACGACGACTCAGCTGAAGAAGGCACACTTGCTGCATATGAAGAATTTGAGTTTGAATTTGACTGTGATTCCCATTCAAACTTTGCACGAGCTGCACCAAGGGGTGTCTGACAAACTCAGGATATGGGAGAAATGTGCACTGTTATTCATCAATGAGGTAAAGACTAATAACCAGCAAATATTTGAGGAAAAGGTGCAAGCCCTCAAAGAAAAAGAGGAGGTAACAGCATGAAGCTAGCAGTTGGAAGCTGCTATTTCACAGGTCTGTAGTAAGCTTCCAAAGCTCAATATCCCAGCAGAAGCAACCTTCGTGGAGAAAATTCAAGAGGCAGAAGCAGCCTCCATGGAGAAAATTCAAAATTTGGTCATTGCAGTTAAAGAATCTAAGGATGAGATTGGTCAAGTCAGGTTTGAGCTGCAACTGCAAATAGGGTTACAACTAAATTTTTAGCCCACTAGTCCTCCAAAAGTTAGAGAGTACCACAGAGCTACTATTAAAGAAGGAATTACCACCTTGGAAGATGCAGTCAAGGGTTTCACTGAGCTATTTGAGCAAACCATGGAGTTATGGACCTCGATGTAGGAGGATCTAACTCTGCAAAATATTGGAGTGGAAGTCAGGGAAAAGCAGAAACGGTTTGATGAAATCCGATTGACGACGCGCACCTTAGCACCAATGCAGAGGTTCGCTCAATTACAAGAATGGAAACTCATTCAGAATGAAATTGATGAGTTGTGTTGCAAGGAAGCGATCATCTCTTCAAGGATGCAGTCGTTGGTAGATGAGGCCAGTCAGTTGCCTCTATTAGTGCAGAGCAACCTCAAAGGGTTGCAGTAGACACAAAGGACCATGGGCCTTGCGGTTGAAGGCCTAACTATTGAGAAATTGGTCGAGGAAGTGTGTCAAGTTTATACATAGGGAACAACAGACCTGTAGGTGTTAAAGATTAAGTTCAGTGAGCTATGGGTGAAGATCGAGTCGCCACTAGCAAAGTGACTAGAGGAAGAGTCACGAAATTTTGTTGGGGGCATGTTGGGACAGGGTCCCTTGGGGAAAATTTTGTAATCATTTTTGTTAATTATGTAAATTCTCTGCATGCGGAGCGCGAACGTCATAGGAGCCAAAATAGACTTTAGTCCTTTAGTTTGTTAGAAGATAGGATGTTTTGTAACCCACTCATGGTTCGCGAACCATGGTATTATAAAAGGAGAAGCTATAAAAAGGAGTCATAACGAGTCATAGGAAGTAACTAGTAATTGAAGATCATTGTATGGGCAAGTAGTCTGAGGCAGAAAAGTTTGTTTTCCATACTTAGGCAAAGGGGAAGGCTCCTGCAACTGTGTGCACGAAGACCTTGGCAAGTCCACAAGCTGAGCACGCGGGCTCCTGTAGTTGTGTGTGCAAGGAAGAAGAGTCTGTAACAGAAGGACTATATCTAATAAAGAATATTTTGGGGCATAATTGTGTATTTGTGCCTTTATATGTACTTGTGCAATTTATGTGTATTTTCTCTGTTTTTTGCATTTATCTCAAAAAACATAATGTATGTGTGAAAGTGGTAGATCTACATGTTTACTTGATATTATGAATGTTTAAAGTGTTCCGCGAAGGGTTAGATTTTGTTTTCTGTAAATTACTGTGATTCCTGCATTTTAAGGGTTAGGGTTCACGAAGGTCGGGATAAAGCTCTAAAAGTAACAAAAGCCCATCACACTGACCTCTGGATGCAAAAACCTAGGTCTGTCATCCCCCAATACTTTTTCGGGTGAGGCTGAAGCTTGTGCTACGCGAGTTGTTTCCAAAAGAGCCAGTAGTTTAGGGTTTTGTTGGTGGGCGCAACTAACTCTGAACCCGAGTTAGGACCTCTCAAGCCAAAATCTTTGGAGAAGCAAGAAGTGACTTAATATTCCACTACTGGAAGTAGTGTCCACTATTTTAATTGATGTACTTGGAGAGTTTTTCCTATAATTGAAGCTCTATGAGACAACACATTACATGATTAGGTGATCAAATTTTAGCTCAAAAATTAAAGTTCTCATAAAGTCTTGAAACTGGCATCAAGTCAAATTGCTCTTCGTTCTTAATCCAATGATGTTCATTTCAACTCAATCCGACACCGTATGCTCAAGTTATTGTGTTTTGATAGTTTAGCCCAACAGCTAAAAAAATGAGCAAAGGTTGCTAACTGGGCTTCCGTACAACTGACATCATTTAGGGTGACTATGCAGGTACGGACCAATTATCTGATTATAAGTGGCATCTCTTGGTTCATCTATTTGGGGTCGAATTTGATTGGTTTTGTGTGGCCCAATCATGGGCTACCACATGGCACCTTCAGAGTATTAGGAATTTACAAGGTAAGTTCCTCAGACAGAACACCAAAGTACACCGCTCACAAATAGATCACAGATCAATACACTTATATTCTTGATGTGGTTAAAACCCTCAAAGAGGGAAACATCCCACAGCCTAAGCCAACGCGGCCACTTAGGCAATTTATTAATAAAAGAATGAAAAATTGCATAAGCTTCTCTCATGAACAGTTACCCTTCAAATGACCCTCCATGCTCTTTAACTAGAGATCATGGACCAGTCGAGTGTTAAGCCACAGATCAAGTGTCAGTAATACCCAGGAGAGAATGAACTGACGGATGACTTCATGTCTAGAACATATCGTGACCGTCGAATTGTAAGTTACAAAAGTACATAGTAAAGAAACACACTTTACCTAACTCTACACTAGACTAAGTTATACTTAACTATTTCCTATGTGTCGGAATATCCTAACACAGAGCGC
>APFE031552430.1:0-19958 GCA_000404065.3 Pinus taeda | reverse complement strand
GCTACGCCATTCTCATAATATGCTCTGCTTCGACTTCACCCTAGGTGAATTATGAATAACCCATTGATCCTTCTATCTCGTCCCAACTGTCTTTGGTGATTTCTCTTTCACTCTTGCTTGGGCATTGTCTTCACCTCAGCTCTGATGCCATGTTAATTTTAGGTATGTTCTATGCTAGAGAAATTTATTTAAATTTTCATGGTTATGAATCACATCAGCATTAAGATAAACTATAGATAGAACATAAATATAAATCGCATAATACATGCCAAGACAAGAGGACACAAGATGTGGCAGTAGCTAGGGACAAACTCCATAATGTGGGGAAACCCTTGATCAATTTTTCTTTTATGTTCTTCAAAGTTCAGCAGAGAAAGTGAGAGAGAGAGTACATTTACAATAGAAGTCAATACTTTGACTTATGATATCTAAAGAGATCAATTGAAGACATATTGCTTCAACTGATTCTCTAAGGTGACTTCTTTACCTATTATAGTGTTGCACCTTGTCCATTTACTGCACCTGACCGTGTAGCACCATCATGCTACATCATACTATGCTGCCCATACATCATGCTCTTCATGCATCATGGTCTCCATGATCATGCTGCCCATTCATCATGTAGCTCCTGGCTAATGTGCATCATCATCATTATGCTACATGTGCATCATCATGCTGGAACATACTATGTTTCCCATACATCATCTAGCTCCTGGCTAATGTGCATTATCATCATTATGATGCATGTACATCATCATGCTGCAACACTATAACACTGTCATCAACCTTAGCTGTTTGCTATGGCTTGCAGCCTAGCAAAGTAGCTAGGCTATAGATTTCAAATCCTCCATGCAGTCTCAAACTACACAATCATGTTGTCATCTACAGTAATCCGTTTTCAATATATATATTGCCTGAGTGATAGCGTGTTGCCTGAGTGACTGCGTGTGTATATATATTCATTGAGTTGTGTATCCACCTGGGTTGTGCGCATGTATATTTATTGAGTTGTTGTTGTTTATCCACATACATTCATGAAGTTGCCGCTTACATCACTTTGTGGACAACATATATATATTTCATATATTACAGTTTTCCATTCTAGTCAGCAACGATGATCTCAGATAGGCTCTTCTAGCCTTTTTCTATCCTCAAACTTCATGAAGACTCATCCCATACATAACAATCTTTCGATTTGTAATTTTTTGATGCTAAATGGATGACTATTATAGGTCAGCGAAGACAGAACCCTTTTCTTCAGTATGCGGATGCACGTAATGGGAGAGATAGGGCTCCTCTAGCCTTTAGATATCTTTGGTCTCTTTGGTATTCATCTATCATTCCAATCTGGGGCTAGATTAGATCTACAACCCAATAGTATTCCCATGAAACCCTAGATCAGAGTAGAATGCCACCTAAGAGAACAAACTTCGTATGACAGAAAAAACCTTCTCAAATGACTACTGCTACCTTCTCTCATTTATCCTTTCACTTTGCTTTCCTTCAAGAATGATTCAGGATTGAATGTGTGTATGCATATTGCTAGGGCATCATCCACATATATGCTAGGGCATCATTCAACGCATCTTCTTGTGTATCTCTCTTTCAACAAAAACCCAAGACGTGGTGAGAAGGAGATCACATGAACTGTGTGTATCTAATGAGTCCAAATCCTCTCTTATTTATACTAAAAGCCTGGATAGTTGAATAGACATGAAGTTTGGGTTTCTTGAGACTACATAAGTTGCTAGTCGGCTTGATAATAAATCCATAATCAAAATAAAATCATATGTCCATAAATACTTATCGAAATTGGATGATATTTAGATCTACCCTACACCTCTCAACGAGAGGGATCCAATAAAAATTTCAGCTGCCATAAATAAGCTGAGCCACATGGAGTTTGGCCCTACTTGCCAATTTAACAAAGGGGGAGAGATGTAGGTAAGAAGAAAGACATAGAGTGTGAGAACTAAAGAGAGAGGGAGGGAAGAAGAAAGACATAGAGAGTGAGAAGTGAAGAGAGACGGAGTGACCATGGAGAGATAGAGATGAAGTGTGTGTTTAGGGTTGAGATACAGAGACATATATCAAGAGATGGAGACAAGGGGGAGATAAAGAGAGATAAGGATAAAGTTATGGATATAGCAACATAGTTAGAGAGAGAGAGAGAGAGAGAGAGAGTGATTGGGGAGAGAGAATATTGGAGGGAAAAGTCAGAGAGAGAGAGAGAGAGGGAGAGAGAGGGAGGGAGAGGGAAGATAGAGGGTGGCAGGAGAGAAAGGGAGACAGAAGAAGAATGAGATAGGGGAGTTGAGAGAGAGGAAGAGAGTAATGGGGCAAGATTGAGGATTGCAAGAGAGAGAGAGAGAGAGAGAGAGAGAGATAGGATGAGAAAGAGGAATTGAGAGAGAGGGGGAGAGAGGGAGGAAGAGAAGAAGAGACAGGGAGGGATAGAGATATGTAGCTGGAGGGGGAGAGAGGGAGGAAAGAAGAAAAACATAGGGAGGGAGAAGCCAAGGGAGGGAGCGAGTGAAAAGAGAGATATGTTCAGATAAAGAGACAAAGCAGGAGAGATGTAGAGAAGGGGGGAGCAGAGAAAGAGGCATATAGTAACAAAGTTGGAAGGTGAAGAGATAGAGAGAGAGGGAGAGGATGTGAAAGAGTGGAGAGAGGTAGGGAAAGAGATATTCATAGATATCGAGTGAGAGAGCATGTGTGTTTGGAGGGGTGAGATAAAGAACACATAAGGATAGACGGAGAGAAATATAGATATCGATGCAGGGTGGAGAGAGGGAAGAATATTTCTTGCACTGCATACATTTATTTTAGTGTAGATGGTGATTTCTAATCCTATTTTATTACTTGCACTGGATGCATTGATTTCAGTGTAGATGTTGATTTCTAATGATATTTGATTATTTGCACTAGATGCATTAATTTCAATGTATATTATTTTTAATCCTATTTGATTTCTTGCACTAAATGTATTGATTTCATTGTAGATGGTGATTTCTAATCCTGTTTTATTTATTGCACTAGATGCATTGATTTCAGTGTAGATGGTGATTTCTAATCCTATTTGATTTATTGCACTACATGCGTTGATTTCAATGTAGATTTTTATTTATAATCCTATTTGATTTCCTGCAGTAAATGCATTGATTTCAATATAGATGATTTCTAATCCTATTTGATTGTATTCACTAAATGCATTGATTTCAGTGAAGATTGTTATTTCTAATCCTATTTGATTGCTTCCATTAGATGCATTTATTTCAATGTAGATGTTGGTTTCTAATATTACTTTCTTACTTGTACTAGATGCATTGATTTTAATGTAGATGTTGATCGCTAATCCTAATTGATTTCTTTCACTAAATGCATTGATTTTGGTGTAGATGGTGATTTTTAATCCTATTTGATTTATTGCACTAGATGCATTAATTTCAATGTAGATGTTGATTTATAGTTATATTTGGTTGCTTGCTCTAGGTGCATTGATTTCAATGTAGATGATTTCTAATCATATTTGATTGCATGCACTAAATTCATTGATTTTAGTGTAGATGGTGATTTCTAATCCTATTTGATTGCTTCCACTAGATGCATTGATTTCCATGTAGATATTGGTTTCTAACCTTATTTTCTTATTTGCACTAGATCCATTGATTTTAATGTAGATGTTGATTTCTAATCCTAATTGGTTACTTGGATTAGATGCATTGATTTTAGTTTACATGGTGTTTTCTAATACTATTTTATTTCTTGCATTAGATGCATTGATTTGATTGTATACGTTGATTTCTCATTTGATGCAATTGGATGTATGATGGTACATTAATTTTAAAGTGATTGAATCAATAGTGCATTGATTTCAGTGTAAGTGAAAAAAATTATCGACAATGTACATTGATTTTTCTGTTATAGTAATTCAACCTATAAATATTGGAGAGCAAAGAGAGATAAGGTATGATGTTTACTGCAACAACTCAATCTAAATATTTAAATGGCTTACAATTTCAACTTTCCTTTCCATATAATCGATATGAAAATATTAGAAAACTAACAAGCATGACAATAAGAATATTAGAAGAAAATAGTTTGAGATTGATCGCAATGGAGACAATTTGTAATTGGCTACAATTTTATTATTCACATTTTCTATCATCCAACACTATTACATTGTCACTTTGCATTGAAAATTTTTATTTCATCAATTTTCATCATTAAAGTTATTGATAATATTTATCACTAAGAAAAATTAAAATTAAAATGACTAGATAAACCTCAAACATATTTAAAATGGTTTACCAATATTAGATGTTTTTCACATATAATTGATAAACTTAGTCATATGTTTGATAGATTTTCCTTGGCCGCACACGGCTGAAACCATCCTAGACACATCTTAACTCCAGGTCTATCAAGCACCTAGAGGGATCAAATATCTCAAGTTGAAAACCTTTCCTCATGTTTTTCACTCAAAAAATAGGTTTTCACCTTGAGAGATTCAATCCCTCGTGGCGCTTGATAGATGCAAAATTAAGATGGATCTAGGTTGGTTATAACGAAGTTAACAAATCTAATTTAGAAGAATTGACTCTGTGTATGTCTAAATGATTGTGGAAGTTTTTAGAATGATCCCCATATATTATGATTTATACCAGTCCACTTGACTTGAAAAATATGCGACAAATTATCGAAACTTTTGTTTTTGTGTCCTAAGATGAAGCACTAGTTACATGGAAAATGAGTTCCATTATTGACAATTTTCTGAGAGAAGTTGACCAGATAAACCTTCATCCTGTATTAGAAAAGAATATTTATCATTTTATTAACAAAGACAAGGTATCGATCATGTCTAAGGAAGTGATTCTCGTAAATGCAAGTTGAGGCCCAGTGATTAATGAAGAAAATATTGTGGACTATTTGAAAGAAAATACTATGTTTTGTGTAGGGCTGGATGTGTTTGAGGATGAACCATACATGAAGCCTGCTCTTGTAGAAAAAATAATAATTACAATGGAAATGTTGACCATATAGACTAGCACATATGGAATACAGGCCAGAAAAAGTCAATTGTTATGCATCTTGTAGGTGAAAAAATAATTGACAAATCACATTATTTCATGCTCAAAACAACAACATTCTAGGAGGTCAGACAAGTCAATGTTTATTTGAGATGAGACCCCAGGAAAGCCAAGTTGTAAAACCATCAATTGAAAGATCAGCGACAGGGAATGATCTTAGTTTTTCTCCCCCACTTTGCCAAAACCACTAGAGGGGAGTCCCAAAAGTTGGTTTATGGTTTTCTTAAAATAGCCAGTGGTTTGTTGACAGGCGTGTGATGACCAATTTGATTCCAAGATTCGAGAAACATTATAGTATGTTTTATTTCTTGTCCTCATGTATTTAAAGTTTCATGTTTTATTTTTCTTCTACTAGTTAAGTATACGATGCAATAGGGATTGTTTAAATTTAAAACTAAGAATTTACCCATTGGTACTAACGTTTTTAAATTTACAACCCTTAACAAGTGCTCTGCTTTTTCAGAATTCTTCCTTAATTTCTTTTCCTTTTCATCGTTCATTTTTCAAAATTTATGCCCATATTCTTAATTGCATGAGCTATAAAAAAAAAAATTCTCTGTTCATCTTTCTTGCAACCCATTTTAAGTTTAAACTTTGAAATTCTCAATGGTTTGGCCATTCTAGTTTTGACTGCTAGGTTTTTGAATTAGAGCAGTTATTACAACTCTCATGCTCTCACTCTCTGGCCATTTATTTAAAATTTTAAGTAATTTTGTGGATGTCATTGGAACTAGTTCAGTCCCAGTCAGGAATTTTCTCCAGGGAGACAACACATAGTATAGATGTTATTCATGTTGTTTTAATTCCATGTTATTAATGATCTTCATGCTAACCCAATATTATACGAAGGATTTTGGATGTTTGTGTTTGGTTTCATATGTGTAGGAAAATGGAGACTAAGAGTTGAGGTATACCCTAAGCTAGTTGCATTAACAAACTATTGGATTCTCATTTGAGAGGTGTGATCTTTCATCCCCCATATTTCATTTATTTTAGGGTTTGAATAATATAGAGATTGGATTGGAATGTCATTGTACACTTATCACACACATATTGCACATGTATGTCTAGTGATCCCTGAGAAAGGATCATGGAGCGAAAACTCTCTATGGTTGGGTAATTCTAACTACAACACCTCATATAGACATCAATGCTAACACATTGTATACTTCTCATTTTGATTCAAATGCATTGATCTAGTTATGCATCCAAATCTTCTCCCTCAACCATGAACTATTCCAATGTATTCTACTTTGAAGCTATTATTCTTCCCCTAGCATTGACATTAATGACAAGACATTCTCCAACAATCTCCCCCTTTGTCATTGATCTCAATCATCTACATTTAAGATGTGTTGATGATTTTTAAAGTTCATAATGTTTTTCATATATCTTTACTTAAGAAATATATACATGATAACTCTCACATAATTCACTGGAAAATGCTACAAGTGGAACCCGAAGGAGACTTTTTAAAAGAGCCTCTTTGTATCCTAGACCTAAAATAGATCTTGCTGCGGAATCGAGCCATCATTTGGGTTAAGGTGAAATGGAAGTGTTTAAATCTTAAAGAGGCTACATGGGAGGAAGATTAAATGCAGAAGAATTATCCAACATTGTTCCAGAGGGAAATAACTAAGAAATAAACATCGGGGATAGTGAGAATTAAAGGGGTGGGGGTGGGTGGGAAATGTACCCCTCTCTTGTAGTAGTGTTGTTTTCTTTCATTTACGTTAGTGCGATTGGAAGAAAGAAAATCCATAGAGTACATTGAAATGCTTATGTAAATATAGATTTTTATTAGCAAGTAAATAATTGGATTGAAAGCACTTGGGAATGAGACAGTTGATTACGTGATTTTTACCAAAGAAAATAGAAATAAAAATCTCATTAGTAAATGAGATTGAGATAACTCTTCCATGACAAAGATTCTACATAAGATTTAATGGATAAGAGAGAAAATCCATTAAATCACCAAGCTGGGGAAAGATGCTAAGCATGGATAATAATAAAACGTCGCGGGAAAAGAAAGCAGGCTTTAAAGGAAAACCTTATGCTAGTGGACTTAAGAACCACAAAAGTGGGATGCCACTGAAGGAAAATTTGATTGTGGAATGAAAAGTATAAACCCTCTATTAACAGGATCAATACGGGTTGTTGATATATTTGGAAAGTACTCTTAGATCAGGGAGAACTGGAGATACAATTCATGGTTGGGTGGCTAGTGTGCTCATCAAGTGTAATTTTTGCAATGATTTTGGCCAAGAAATTTGTGCATAATTATCTATGTGAATAACTCAATAAATATTTTGATGCATCTTGTTATATATTTAAATATATAGTCTATTTTAAGGATTGGTATAGAAAATGATATATGCTCACCCTGTAAATATTCTAATAAATATCCAATGCTATGATAGATAACATGATATTAATCTTGTAAAATATTTTGATAAATATATCATGTTGTGATAAATAATGTGCTGAGGAATGATATAACTTTGATAATCAGTAGAAATTAATATATAAATCCATGAAGGATTATTTTTGGTGAAGTTATGTTAACCAACTCCAAAGAGCTGTAAATTCCATGCAAATTATGATTATCTTATCAATTTTTGTATTCAATTACTTTCAACACTTCTTTAAATATATTTCTGGGATGCTAATTCTATGCAAAGTGAGAAGAGTAGCTCATAGGCTTATTAATTAATGAGAAATCACAATGTGTTCAAGATAGAAGGGAAGGAAATTTAAGTAGTTCCTCTGTGTAAAACTGTGAATTCTTAAGAAAAAAAATTAGCGAGCGATCCTAAGAACAACATAGAAGATTGTATAAACTCTAGTTTTAAGAATGAATTATTATAATTAAGTAAGTAACATAAAAGGAAGCAAAAGTTATAGCATTATCAGCATCTATAAAAATGATTGATGTCTAAATCACAAATGAAATATGCATATAAGAAAAATAAAATGAAACTTAAGATTTATAGGAAACATTTGAGTGATCATATTATCAAAGAAAAAAATATTGATATAGAGAAAATCGAGGAATAGTACCACCTGAAAATCTTCATACTAATGGAGTAAGTAAGGTAGTGGCTTTTGATAAGAGACATAAATCACACCAAAAAAATGTCATAAAATTTTGTGCAAGGGAAATTAGATGATCTCATGTGACAAATTCTCAAATTG
This sequence comes from Pinus taeda, assembly GCA_000404065.3. Classification (NCBI taxonomy): domain Eukaryota; kingdom Viridiplantae; phylum Streptophyta; class Pinopsida; order Pinales; family Pinaceae; genus Pinus; species Pinus taeda. The sequence goes on along the minus strand of APFE031552430.1, from coordinate 11,670 downwards.
AAATAGTAAAAGTATTAAGAAGGATATGGAACTTGAAATTATAATAACCATAGATAATTTTGCCAATTTTTTACTTGAGTAACTATTGGTAACAGGTAAATTACAATTGTGAACCCGTGAACTACTAGCATTAAAGCCAGATGTGCAGAAATGTAATCTTAGACAAAGTAGTATTAAACTATTTTCTTTATTTTACATCACATACAATACTCATATAAGTAATTTAATTTCGAGTAAATATACATCAAACAAAGTATAATCATGGACAACCTATGACAATATTCACTCTAACCAAACTAGTAAATAAAAACATAGTGTGGCATGAGAAGTATGGTACATGGAATTGATACAAGCAACGAAGATCTTTAGAGTTCCCATTTTATTTGAAACCAAAACACTAAGATTTAATATATAGTCATATGTGACCTCCCTTTTAAGGAGCAATGGCGAACGATGAAAAACATACACAAAGTCGATAATTTTATAACAATAATAGTGGAAGTGAGTGGGGAGTATATTAAAAGTATGTAATACAGAACAAACATTTACATAACTCTTAGGGTTTAAATTATAAATGGAGAATACACTATATGTTGTAATTCGGTGGTGAACCGAGTTCACTCGGTCAACTGGAAGAATAGTTATGTTCAAGCTCTACAATTTGAGGAGGGGTCTAGATGAACCACCAAATTAAACATTGATCTATTGAGATAGACCCAGTGTGGAGACTGTGTACATCCATAACAGGCAACAAATCGTATGGAAACTTATTAATAAGGAAGGAATTTTCATGTTGCAGTGAGAACGGAGATTAGTAGTTGCGTATTTTCCACTTAGGAGACATACTTATAATGGTCATGAGGGCCAAAATACCTGCAATGCATCCAACGAATATAATTAGCCCAGTGTGATGCGTAAGGGAAAATAACAAGTGAATTGTAAAAACCCAATGTCAAATTTAAGAGAAAACTACATATCTAAGAGAGAGTTGATAAAAAAGAGTAGTTTGATGTGAACTTTTGAACGTCAAGGAGGAAACTACAGGAAACCAAAAACTAAGTTCAAGAAAAAATTTATATGCTGGGCACATTGGAAAAAACCACTAAAATATATGTATACAAAAAGAAAACTGAACTTGGAAATTTATTCACTCTAACCTGTTGAAACATATACGGTAATCATGGAAACATTGGAAAAAACCACTAAAATATATGTATACAAAAAGAAAACTAAACTTGGAAATTTATTCACTCTAACCTGTTGAAACATATACGGTAATCATGGATCCTCGTAAATGAATGTTGTGCTGTGGAAAAATGTACTCGGATTTAAAAAACAATAATAAAAACCCATTAGTGGAGAAGTGGGAACACCACTACAATAGGAAACATTTCACAATTAGTCTAAAATTTTATTGCCAGGTATAAGAGTAAGACAAAATTAATTTGATAGTTACATCTAATTGCAGTAAAAACACAAAAAAATTACCTTTTGACGTAACATTTTGTCATTGCTTGTGCAATAAGAAGAGGTCCATTTAGATATTCAATATTACAGGGCATGGATGAACACGCCCTTCACTTGAAACAAGCATTTGGCCTAGTAGCTTAAAATAAAATTGTTGGGTGTGATCTCGAACAGGTGCTCATAGCAAAGGTGGCTAGTGATAAATAATACCGGAGGGGCATCAATCCTTGTCTTAGACATTAATGCATGTTAGGGTCCTGCCCCTGCCCACTCATCCTTTGGCAAACACCTCTTCTAGGGAACTTCTAATTTGTTCTATATTTCCCCCCTTTTTTTTAATATGAGGGAGATGTTTAATTCCCCCACTAGTCAATATGGAGGTTGCATGTGCAATCTTGCACCACATGATGAAGTGAATCTGTAATTCATTCCATGTTAAACATATAGTTGACATGTCATATTTAAAAAAGAAATATTAATAACAAAAAAGTATTAGTTATAAATAAAATATTTCAATGTCCATAGTAACATAATTTCATATAAACTTCATGTAGAGAGATAAAATAGTTGGAAAACAAAATCCTATCTTTGAAATACAATACATGAATACATATATTACTTAAATATATTTCAACATCAACTTCATATATATTTGTATATAAAAAATTAAATTAAAAATAGAATATTTCAATATTGAATATAAACAAAATATTTCAACATCTATTTTAAACAAATTAATTTTATATATAGAAAACAAATATTACTTTATAATTTTTAATATTTTGTAACTGTATAATTATTTTAGTTTTTAATATAGAATTTATCCTTTAGAAAATATTAACTAAAATATTTCAACATCAAATATATAAGAAATATTTTAACATCAAACAAAATATAAATTTTAAAATTATGAATAATATATCTTTAATTTATAATGAGAATTTATACTATTTTGTAATCTTACATAACTTTCTTTCCCAAGATACTCTTGAATCATAGATAAAATGAAATATTCAAAAAAAATATCTGAAACACACCATTAAACATTAATATTAATATTAAAACATTCAAATAATTAATAAACTAGTAGTCAAAATAATTATGATGTCTCGCTTTACGTTTTATTAACTCCTAAGCCAACATAAACAGTCACGAAGTCTGGCTTTATCAACATCCATGCCTGAAATCAGAAATATAACTATCGTCTATCATAGTGGCCGCATTGTGGGCATTCCATGCACCCAAAACAACCAAAAAGGCAATAGTCGCATCCTGTGCATAAAGATCCGTTCTGAGCCGTGCTATTCGCCCTAAACACACACATCAAACAAACTATTAAAACAATTTTTTATAGTGTAACTGAATTTGCTCAGACATTTGTTTTTTCAGATTGGCTTTATTAGAAAAAACAAAAAAGCTACCAGAGATTCACCTTGTGAGGGTGATGAGGAGGAGGGCGGTGAGGAGGGCGGTGCTTTTCTACATCCTCTGTTGATTTTACCTTGTGAGGAGGAGGGTGGTGAGGAGGCTTGTGCTTTTCTACATCACCTGTGGCTGTTACACAAATATGAACTTTCAAACCATTGATATCGACGAGACGGAAAAAAAAAATAAATTCCAGAAATAATGAAATTCCATGTCTAAGTTAGTCAGTGGTATTTTACCTGCTTGCGTCAAGGTTGCCTGCGGGTTTTCTACGGCTGTTACGGGAGATAGCAGGAGGAGGGCGAAAATGCAAATGCCCAACATTAGTACGAGCTTCGATGCCATTGATATGGACCACAAAGAAAAACAGAAAAAAATCCACAAGGAAAGAAGTGAAGATGAGATGGTGAAGAGAACGAGAGGAGCTTGAAAGTATAAATAGAGATAGGTATGAAGTTGCAGGAATTAAAATGTATATAATTATAATTATTTTAACCATAACGATGTAAAATGTATATATATTATTATATTAGGTCTGTTTTAATATTACAAATGTTGTTCAAATAGGACTCTTTCTCTTCTTTTTTTTATATATATAAAACTTTCATTTATAACTTTTATGACAATAAAAATATTATAAATCTTTTTGAAATATAAATAGGGATAGGTATAAATATAATATTGGTACATGACTCGGAATCCAAATCTAATGTCGGACGAAATCCAAATCACGTCACATAAAGTGAAAGATGGTGGCTAAGCGAAATTCTGGATGCTAATTCTTGAAACCGGGCAAATTTTAACTCTCACATCCTTCACGTAGTGCGACAGCATGTCTGCTTTAATATTACAAATTTTCTTCACATAAGTCTCTTTTTCTCTTTTATTTATATATATATAACTTTTTCATTTAATTTTTCATGACTACCATCAAGAATATTATAAATTTTTTTGTAATATAAAATTAGGGAATTAATTTGAAACGGGCAAAATTTTAACTAATTCTGGATACTAATTCTCCACGTAGTTCAGTGCGACAGCATGTCTGTTTTAATATTACAAATTTTCTTCACGTAAGTCTCTTTTTCTCTTTTATATATATATATAACTTTCATTTATATTTTTATGACCATAAAAATATTAGAAATCTTGAATTAAATATAATATTGAGGAATTAAATATAATATTGGTACATAACTCCGAATCCAATGGCGGACGAAATCAGATCATATCACATAAAGTCAAATACGGTGGATGAAACCGGCCAAAATTTGAAGTCTTACATCCTTCACGTTAGATAGATAGGCGCTCAATGGTTTAGTGCGACAGCATGTTAAGTTTACATTTAAAAATAAAATTAATAAATATTTAAGATAATATATTAAAAATTAGTAATAATAAGAATATAAAATGTATAATTATACATATTTTAACCATAATGATATATACAGTGCTGATTATATCTGCATGTTATCTTAATATAATAGGAGGGGATTAATGTTCTGTATCAAAGAGGATTTTTCTTTTTCATATATATATGATACTATAATTTTATTTATAGTTTTATGACTATAAAAATTATAAATTTTTGAAATCATAATACATAAATAATTGATTTTATGTTTAGTTGGAATGTAATAGTTAAAATAATAATAAAATATTTTATTGTTAGTCATCAATAAAAAGTTGAATTTATAAATTAATTTCTTATATTTTGGTGGATAGTTATCTATATTTTTACTCTCAGTTGTTAAGAACACATAAATAATGATAGAGAATAGCAATCAACCCAATTTAATTTTTCATTTTCTTAAAAAAAAAAAGCCCTAACTAATGACAATTCCCCTCATTCTTAAAAATAAATCCATTTAACATTTCGAAAAATATATTAGTCTCAACTAGCACCCAACATTTAAGAAAAAAGTGAATGAAAAAAATGAGTTACCACACCTTGATGCTTGGAGTGGAAAATGAATTATTTCCCTACAATTGTTACTCAAGTGTAAACAAAAATAAACAAAAATTATCATAATAGCTACTATCTATAGGCTCAAAAATGTTGGTCAAACTACATGCCCACTATAAAGAATAATAAACAAAACACATTTTCCATGAGGCTCAAAGTAGAATATAAATAATGAAATATCTATAGATTAATGGCCGAGTATATTTTACCAATCTATGAACCTCAATCTAATTTCTAAAAGAAAGCAGTTATCAAAAGGCAACAAGTGTCTTTTTCCATGAACGAACTAAGTGAGAACATCGTTATTAAATTTTAATATTTCTAATATTGCACATTTTTATGTGATTTATAATAATAAAATATTAAATTAAAATCACCACAACTTATTTCCATGGGCATGAGAATCCATAGAATTTTCGAAGAAGGTTAGCACTTACAATAAAAATAAAAATCTCTAAAGTAGGTCACATAGTAACAACCATAGATATCTAGACAAAACAAGGTAGAATGAGCTTAATACACTTAGTTGCATGCCACATATTTGTGCATGACGATTACAAATGAGTAAGTAACTTACTTGGCACGTAAAGAAACACAAAGATAGTGGAACAAACCCTTGAGATACAATGAAACGTCCACTTGTTCGTCATAATTTCCAATATTCTCCTTTCAACTTTATTTAGTGTATTCCTTACAAGGTGGACATCCATCATAAATAATTGGCAAAAACCACTCATGTACAAGTTCCATCATCATGGGGTCGTTGCCTGCCAATATCTATTGACACAGTTGAAGACGAACAATGCAAGAACACCATCCTTCTATTGTTCCTCCATTATATATTTTACCAGCAAATCCTTATGTAGAATTGTTGTTCTTCGTTACTTGGAGCATCTGAACCAAGTTGTAGGAATATATATTCCTTTAGAATTGTCCTTTGCCCTTGTGCCCCACCCATAAAATAATGGGAGATTACACCATGAAATAACTCTTGTTGTGGAATTTTGGTACTACTAATCTGTTACGAGGTGAAAACAAAAGAATAAAAATGGATTGCACTCTAACATTTGCTTTCGAGCCATGACTTCACAACGCAGATGAAAAAATAATCTTATTTCATTAAATGCCTCTTTATTTTTTTTGATTCGACAGGGAAAGGAAATGAATGCAACTAGCTACAAAATAATTCATAACGGATTCTCAACATCAACCATTGTTTGAAATTAATTTTATTTAATTTGTTAATTTAGCTCTCTTCCCAAATGAATTATAAATAAATTTAACTTTGAATATGAAATTCGCAAGTAAAAATTTCATTCTTTATTATGTCTTTTGATTTGTAGTGGCGTTAGGGATATTACATATTTCCCCCCCTTAAATATACTTCCATCCTTGGTGTTCATCTCTAATTTATACTCATTACATTGATCTTAGAACAATGAAAAGTGTATCCTTCCACTTCCAATGAAGGATTTTGTTTCCAGGAAATACCATTAAATACAACAATAATATCTTTATCTATAATCATAAGCATTTACATCTTTAAAAAATATTCAATTTTTATGTTCAATAATTTATCCATTGCTCAATTTTATAACAAGAAAAAACAAAGTTTCTATACCAACGTAATGTTACCTTCCAATTACTCTTGGAAATCATGGTCAGTTTACGCATTAAGTTTAATTACATGTGGTTTTTCAACTATGATAAGCACTCTAAGCATGTTTTAATTTCCCAACAACAAGCACCTAAGGTTATTTCACAACCTCCATTGCATGCACCCTATAGGGTTTGACCCACAAATGCAATTAGTATCTCTTAATCATAATCACATTACTTTTAATCATAGTTTTTTCAATCAAATGAAGTGCATTAGCTATTAATAATTTATGCAATGTCAAGTGATATTTTAATCACAATACTTCTATAAGTACTTAGAGAGCACCTACCCCTCCAATCATCGAAATGATCAAAGTAGTCATAGTTGCACCAAGTGCATATGGTCTTAGCCCCTCCTAAAGACATCCACAATACTAGTAATACAATAGAGGGGCTACACATCCCATAATTCCTCCCAGAGCTCTAGGATCCTTTCCTCTATGGATGTACAAGAAATTCTTTTACAATCATACAAAAAGTTTAATCATCACTTACCTGGTTTGCCATGAAAACCATACTGGGGAAAATAATTCTCCTCCCAATAATTGGGAACTTGTTTCCACAACTAGAATGAGCCAATTTCACATCCAATATGATTCCCCAATAGTGATCAAACTTGGTCTAACACAAAATTACACTTTGCCGCATCTATCATATTCCTCTAAAAGTTTCCTGTCCTAAAGAATTTAGAGCTCAAAAACTCACTCTTTTGGGCCTTCTCCAATAGGCTCCAAAACTAGCAAGGTCACCTGAAGCTTTTTCCCTCTCCCCATCTTGGACAAACTTTTTCCCTTATTAAGACCATCTATCTCTAGGGAGAGGAAATGTGGGCAGGAAATTACCTTTGTTGATGGCCTTGCTTGGGCCTTTCCTTACTATCCTATAAATGTCTTGGATGCAAAACTCTATTTTAGCACATTTTCCCACCATAATTTACATTACTGACCATATGCACATTAACATTAAGGTATAAGGAACATTTACGTACATCATGTATTCGTATTTGACCCTTAGCATGGGCCCCATAGTCTATAAAATTAAATTTGACAAGAAATCATAAATAATGGGAGATTACACCATGAAATAACTCTTGTTGTGGAATTTTGGTACTACTAATCTATTACGAGGTGAAAACAAAAGAATAAAAATGGATTGCACTCTAACATTTGCTTTCGAGCCATGACTTCACAACGCAGATGAAAAAATAATCTTATTTCATTAAATGCCTCTTTATTTTTTTTGATTCGACAAGGAAAGGAAATGAATGCAACTAGCTACAAAATAATTCATAACGGATTCTCAACATCAACCATTGTTTGAAATTAATTTTATTTAATTTGTTAATTTAGCTCTCTTCCCAAATGAATTATAAATAAATTTAACTTTGAATATGAAATTCGCAAGTAAAAATTTCATTCTTTATTATGTCTTGTGATTTGTAGTGGCGTTAGGGATATTACATATTCCCCCCCTTAAATATAATTCCATCCTTGGTGTTCATCTCTAATTTATACTCATTACATTGATCTTAGAACAATGAAAAGTGTATCCTTCCACTTCCAATGAAGGATTTTGTTTCCAGGAAATACCATTAAATATAACAATAATATCTTTATCTATAATCATAAGCATTTACATCTTAAAAAATATTCAATTTTTATGTTTAATAATTTATCCATTGCTCAATTTTATAACAAGAAAAAACAAAGTTTCTATACCAACGTAATGTTACTTTCCAATTACTCTTGGAAATCATGGTCAGTTTATGCATTAAGTTTAATTACATGTGGTTTATCAACTATGATAAGCACTCTAAGCTTGTTTTAATTTCCCAACAACAAGCACCTAAGATTATTTCACAACCTCCATTGCATGCACCCTATAGGGTTTGACCCACAAATGCAATTAGTATCTCTTAATCATAATCACATTACTTTTAATCATAGTTTTTTCAACCAAATGAAGTGCATTAACTATTAATAATTTATGCAATGTCAAGTGATATTTTAATCACAATACTTCTATAAGTACTTAGAGAGCACCCACCCCTCCAATCATCGAAATGATCAAAGTAGTCATAGTTGCACCAAGTGCATATGGTCTTAGCCCCTCCTAAAGACATCCACAATACTAGTAATACAATAGAGGGGCTACACATCCAATAATTCCTCCCAGAGCTCTAGGACCCTTTCCTCTATGGATGTACAAGAAATTCTTTTACAACCATACAAAAAGTGTAATCATCACTTACCTGGTTTGCCATGAAAACCATACTGGGGAAAATAATTCTCCTCCCAATAATTGGGAACTTGTTTCCACAACTAGAATGAGCCAATTTCACATCCAATATGATTCCCCAATAGTGATCAAACTTGGTCTAACACAAAATTACACTTTGCCGCATCTATCATATTCCTCTAAAAGTTTCCTGTCCTGAAGAATTTAGAGCTCAAAAACTCACTCTTTTGGGCCTTCTCCAATAGGCTCCAAAACTAGCAAGGTCACCTGAAGCTTTTGCCCTCTCCCCATCTTGGACAAACTTTTTCCCTTATTAAGACCATCTATCTCTAGGGAGAGGAAATGTGGGCAGGAAATTACCTTTGTTGATGGCCTTGCTTGGGCCTTTCCTTACTATCCTATAAATGTCTTGGATGCAAAACTCTATTTTAGCACATTTTCCCACCGTAATTTACATAACTGACCATATGCACATTAACATTAAGGTATAAGGAACATTTACGTACATCATGTATTCGTATTTGACCCTTAGCATGGGCCCCATAGTCTATAAAATTAAATTTGACAAGAAATCATAACCGAAATCCCATGTCATATAGGTGGTATTCATTTCAAAATTACTATATTTCTCTATGTATAATCTTTCATTTCATTATTTTAGACATTAGTCTTCACATTTATGGCTCTAAATCATATTGCAACATGTTACCTTTCACTTTTCTTCATTAAGCATCCCTTCCTTTATCTTACTAGAAACATTAGTTACAACTACTTTTAATAAAACCAAACCTTTTACAAAATATATTATCAATTCTTCTTTTGACATGCATGAAAGTTCTTAATATTTCAAAAATGTATAAAGGTATTGGTCTTATTAAACCATAAACCATTTCCATGAATTAAAAGTAAACATAACAAATAAGGATACATGTTCTAGATGCTACATCTAAGGAACTTTAAAACAAAGTTTCCATGAAGTTGTTTTCCAAGCAACAATTAAGGGAAAAGAACCTTCTATAGTATATAACGAGTCTAATCCCATCATTGACATTCACCATACTTCCAATTTATGCAAAATGAAATTTCATTTTATGTCTATATATATAATGACTACTCATTACGCAAAATTACTAAATTGAAGTCAATCACATGGAATTTTGCTCGTTAAACAAATTAGCAATGCTAACTCTAATACCCCTCTATTTCGTACATTTAATGTTGACTATTCAAGGCATGAACATATTGTTGGATTTAATGGCTATGGAAGCCATGTGTAAAATTTTGTGATGATGTAATCATTTTGATTATTAATAAAATAAATAAAGTGTTAGAAAAAATCTCAGAAAAGAACACTAAAGTTGAAATATTTCTTTCCAGCTTTGGAAAATCTATGGTTAAGACCACATGCTTGACCTTCCAAAAAACCTCCTAAAAATATCTAGATGAAATTAATAAAAATTATATTGATTTAACCTGATGGGAGAAAAGGATTATGTTAAATCACTTTTTCGGAGAAATATACTAAGAAGGGTTGAATAAAGAGTTGCGGGAGAAAAATGCAAGGTTCCAATAAAAAGAAAGGATTATCTTTCGGGAAAGAAAGAAAAAAAGGCCTAGGAAAAAAGGGTTGTAGACCTTAAAGCAGGGTGTTGCTAAAAATATTCTCATAAGAAATGTATAAAATACACCACATATGAATCAAAGATGTTGTTGATTCTTATGGAAAGTAGATCTTAGGTCTGGGGAAACTACAAAAGGATGTTCATGGTCGGGAGGAACATGTTTATTTCCCGAGTGGTTTTCCAAGTTGTAGTTACAATTATATTCTTTATTATGTACATTATCAACGTCATATATTGTGTAGGTTATATATCATTACCTAAAATGCATGTTATACTATCATTTATTTAACCTGTCCTTTTTAGTACAATAATTCTAGCTTCTATTAAAGAAACAAAATATGTGTACCCCTATATTTAATTATAGTAAAAGGATCCTATAATCAGATTGTAGGATATGAAAATTAGTATTTCTTAGAGAAAATTATAAAAGTCTAGACAAGTGCAAAATTCCTATTGAATTATATCATGTTAAATGTAATTAAGGTGAACTGAGTATATTCATATTGATATAAGCGATATGGAGTTAGTCTTATCTCTAATAATGTTCACTTACAAAATAATGGAGACAAATTCCTTATATGATTGTAACTCGACCTCAACAACATGCTTTTTCCTCCAGTTCGAGTTATGTTATCACAATGTTTAGAATACCGTTATTCACATATCACAAAGGTACAATACCTTGGATTTTTGTTTGATGGTGTTTTCTAGTCCATCTAGTAGATATAGTATTGATTAAAAATCTTGCACGAATCACTTTGGATTATGAGCTCTACCATGAGAGAAGAGGCAACACAAGCCAGATTTTCAATAACCATTTATTTAATTGTATATCAACATAATGAGATGAGGTGGATCTATATATAAAATCTCCCAAAATATAGAGCTAAATAAGTATCTTGTATATGTTAGTAAATTGTGTTTCTCTTATTTGATAAAATCAAAGTGTTCTAGTTAACCATCTGACATTTTGAAGGTTACATTGTATGAGAGAGACGAAAATGAGTGGTAGTGAGTAAATTACTGTACTAAGCATGTAGGTATACGCAAAGGGTCACTAGCCAATTTAACTGTCATAGGTCATGGAGTCATAGCTCCTAGGAAAATATTAAAGTAGGCTCGAAAGTGACCCTTTAAAATTGCATCTCCTTGATATGGATAAGAGTGATAAATATACGAATCTGATGTTTAATAATTTAAACAAAATTATAAATATTAAAAATTACCAAGGCTACGACCATAAATTAATGCAAACGTAAATCTCTCACTTTATATCAAATCATTAAGATATAA
>APFE031552427.1:0-60997 GCA_000404065.3 Pinus taeda | reverse complement strand
ACACTCTTTGCACTAGCAGCTCAGAACGGTTGGAAAGTCCATCAAATGGATGTAAAAAATGCCTTCTTGAATGGAGATCTAAAAGAAAATGTTTTTATGTCCCAGCCTGAAGGATTTGCCGTGAAAGGACATGAAATAAAGTATGCAAAATTGTGAAGTCCTTGTATGGCCTCAAACAAGCACCACGAGCCTGGTATGAAAAGCTAACTGAGCATCTTCTGAAACTCAACTTCAATCATTTTGATCTTGATGATGCAACTTTATTTGTCAAGAAGTTGGCAAAATAGTTGTATATCTTGTGGTATATGTAGATGATCTTTTAATGACAGGGAACAATGAAAGTTATATTGCATCCATAAAGAAAGAATTAGGAAAAAGTTTTGAAATGACTGATTTGGGCTATGTTCATTATTATCTTGGCTATTGAAGTAACCCAACATCCCAAGTCCATATTTCTTTCTCAAAAGAAGTACATTGGAGATTTGTTGAACAAGTTTGGCATGAAAGAATGCAATCCTCTTACTACTCGAATGGAACAAAACTTAAAGCTCACATCTATTGAAGGAAAAGAATTTGAGGATGCAACAAAGTATAGACAGCTTGTAGGAAGTCTCAACTACCTAACTACTACCAGACCAGACATTTCGTTTGATGTTGGAATCCTCTCCAGATTTATGCAAAAGCCTTGTGAGGGACATTGGTCTTCCGCAAAATGAGTTCTAAAGTACTTGAAGGGAACTCAAGACTTTGGAATCAAGTATACACAGGTGGGCAACTTCAGCTTGATTGGATACTCTGATTCAGACTTTGATGGAGACAAAGAAACTAGGGTATCTACTTCAGCTTATGTTATGAGTCTTGGATCAGGAGCTGTCTCCTGAAGATCACGCAAACAATCAATTCCAGTAGATTCCACAATAGAGGTAGAATATGTGGAAACAGCTGAGGCAACAAAAGAAATTGTGTGGCTCAGGAAAATTCTTGAAGATTTGCAGGTAAAACAAGTACAATCGACTCCACTCATGATTGACAATACCTCTTCAATAAAGTTGGCCAAGAACCCAAAGTTCCATGATCGAACAAAGCACATCAATATTAAATATCATCTGATTTGACATCATGTTGAGGCCAAAACAATCCATCTCCGCCAATGTTCCACTATGTTAGAAAATTATATATTACGGAGAAATGGAACACATAAAATATTGCAGAAATATAAACACAGAAAACACATAAAACAAGAGAGACATAGATATACGTGGTTGACCCAATTTTGGCTACGTCCACCTCGAACAGCCAACCCTTCCTTTCTATTATCCAACAAAATGAAGGGACACAACCTACAGCAGATCCGCTATAATATCCTCTATTTTCTCTCACAGTCTCGCCTCTCTGCTTCTCGCTCAGAGAATACACATATATTACACAGACTCAATACAATACCCTCATACAAAGAGAGGGGTTGCCTTATAGGGCAAAAAACCCTAAACTAAACATAAGTTCTACCGTCAGATCATTCGCCTAATGAACTGCCCAGATTGACTAGAAATTACTATACTTTTACAAGGCAATTTTACATCTGTTTTTAGCTTCGGCGGCACTGCCCCCGAGCCCCCACTGGGGGACCGCTGGCCCCCGGACCCCCGTGGGGGGTCCCCCCCACACAACCACGCGTGGAGGGTTGTACAAACTTCCTGGGGTATACATCCGACTGAAATAAAGACCTCTGAACAATCATGCTCCACACATAACAATCTCCCACTTGGAGAATGATTGTAGTTGCTTCATTTGTTGGACAATGACTCCTCTTTGGACCTGGCTGTTTCTCATATTCGTCGTCATCCTTGAAGACCAATTGAAATTAATCATATTCTCAGTTTCTCCCTGGTTACAACTTTTGTTAGCATATCTGTAAGATTCTGGCTAGTGTGTATCTTTTCCAGCTTCAACTCTCCATCTTCCAACACTGATCGTATGAAATGGTACTTGAGCTGTATGTGTTTAGTCTTGGAATGAAATGCTGAGTTCTTTGTAAGATGAATGGCACTTTGGCTATCACTGTATAACGTGCCCATATCATGCTCCTTACCCAATTCAGCCATAAACCTTTGTAACCAAATCATTTCTTTACTAGCCTCTGTAGTAGCAACATACTCTGCTTCTGTTGTTGAAAGTGCAACAACACTTTGGATTTTTGAAACCCAACTGACAGCTGTTCCACCAACAGTAAATACATATCCTGTAGTGCTCCTCCTATTATCTCTGTCACCTGCCATATCTGCATCAACATATCCTTGTAGGGAAATGTTTGAACCACCAAAGCATAATGCTTGATTTGTGGTAACTTTCAAATATCTGATAATCCATTTCACTGCCATCCAATGTTCCTTTCCTGGATTGTTCATGTACTTGCTTACAACTCCCACTGCATGTGAAATATCAGGCCTTGTGCAGATCAATGCATACATTAAGCTTCCAACGGCTGATGCATATGGAACTTTAGACATATAATCCATGTCTTCTTGGGTCTTTGGGCACATTTCCTTACTAAGTTTGAAATGGCTAGCAAAAGGTGTACTAACTAGTTTTACATTGTGCATGTTAAATCTTTTGCAGTGGCATGATTCAGATTTTCCACAGTTTCGTGTTCATTCTGTCGACGTTTCAAACCCCAAAGGGGGTCCATCATCAAGACTAAATCAGATAGAATATGATGAAAGCTTTCATCATATTCTATCTAATTTAGTCTTGATGATGGACCCCCTTTAGGGTTTGAAACGTCGACAGAATGAACACGAAACTGTGGAAAATCCGGATCATGCCACTGGAAATAACTACCACAGAAGCCTAAAATCTAACATGTTAAATCTTTTCAACAACTTTTGTATGTACTCATTCTGAGACAATGTTAATTTGTGATTTTTCCTGTCTCTAGTTATTCTCATACCAAGGATTTGTTTTGTAGCTCCCAAATCCTTCATTGCAAATGAATTTTCCAATTTTCTTTTGAGCACATTTATTTCCTGCATGTTAGATCCTGCAACAAGCATGTCATCTACATACAATAACAATATAATATAGTTGCCATCATTTTGCTTTTCAGATAAACACAATGATCAGAGTGACATCTAGTATAACCTTGTTCAGACATAAACTTGTCAAATTTTAGATACCACTACCTTGGAGCCTGTTTTAAGCCATACAAGCTCTTCTTCAACCTGCACGCTGTTTCTCCTTCCCTCTCACTTCATATCCTTGTGGCTGCTGCATATATATCTCTTCCTCCAAATCCCCATGGAGAAAGGCTGTCTTTACATCTAACTGCTCAAGATGCAAATCTTCAGCTGCTACAAGACTCAAAATAGTTCTGATTGAAGTCATTTTAACAACAGGAGAAAATATTTCATCAAAATCAATACTTTTCTTCTGTGCAAACCCATTCACCACAAGTCTAGCTTTGTACCTTTGTTTTCCTCCATCTTCTTCCTTTAGCCTGTAAACCCATTTATTCTTCAATGTAGTTTTTCCTGTAGGCAACCTGACTAAGTCCCAAATTTGGTTATACATTAAGGAGTCCATCTCTTCTTCCATGGCTAGCTCCCACTTCTTCCTACTTTCAACCTGCATTGTTTCTTCATAACATTTAGGTTCACTAGAATCAGTCAACAATAAATAGTATAATAAAAGAGAGCATAATTTAGAGGGTATACTTATCCTGGTAGATCTTCTAATACCACTTTCAGGTGTTTGGGGTGCCTATTGCTGTTGTGGTGGTTTCTATTGTTGTGGTTGTTAATTATTATTATTTTCAGACATATTTATTTTTTCAGTGATCTCATCAAGAACTGTGTATTCCTTGTTTTCTTTTTCCTGTTTCTTTTCCTACAACTGATTCTTATACAAGACCTTTTCATTGAATATTACATCTCTGCTCCTAATGATTTTGTGATTTTCATAATCATATAAGCGATATCCAAAATCATTAACACCATATCCAATAAAGGTACATTTCTTTGATTTTGCCTCAAGCTTTGTTCTATTTTCTTTATTAATATGGACATAGGCCTCACAACCAAAAGGCTTTAAAAAAGAGTAGTTTACCTTTTACCTGTCCATGCTTTCTCTGGAACACCATCATCCAAGGAACTTGAAGGCCCTCTGTTTATTAGATAAACTACAATATCTACAGCATCTGCCCAAAATTGTAAAGGCAATCCTGCATGCAATCTCATGCACCTTACATGCTCCATGATTGTTCTATTCATCCTTTCTGACACACCATTTTCTTGTGGTTTTCTTGGAATTGTCTTCTCTCTGCGAATTCCATGCTCTGAATAGTACCTATCAAATTCTTTGATGCAATATTCACCTCCATTGTTTGATCTGTGACACTTCAATTTCTTTCCTGTCTCAATCTCAACCAAAGCTTTCCATTTCTTGAAAGTATCAAATACATCAGATTTATTCCTAATACAATAAATCCAATTTTTTCTAGTTGCATCATCAATAAAAGTAACATAATAACAAGAGCCACCGAGAGATGATACCTGAGCAGGTCCCCATACATCTGTATGCACAAGCTCTAATTTTTCACTCTTCTTTCTTTCCCAACTCTGAGAAATCTGACTCTCTTCTATTTTCCATAAATGCAATTCTCACAGAAGTCCAAATCAACATTCTTCAAACCTGGCAACAAATTCCTTGAGTGAAGAATCTTCATTCCCTTTTCACTCATGTGTCTGAGCCTATGATGCCATAATGTGCATCTGCTCCTTTGGAAGTTAAAGCATTAACAAAGTTAGAAATACCATTACATAAATACAATGTACCAACCTTTTCGCCTTTTGCTATTACCAGAGCTCCTTTGGTGACCTTCCAAGCTTTATCTGTGAAAGTTGTCACACAACCTTCACCGCCTGACTGCCCTATTGAAATCAGATTTTTCTTTAGATCTGGAACATGCCTTACCTCCTTTAGTAGCCATTAGTTTCCATTCCACTGTTTTACAAGAACCTTACGCATTCCAACAATTTTATAGGGTTTACCATCACCCAAATGAACTTGTCCAAAATCTCCTTAAACATAGTCATGAAAGTATTTCTTATTAGGTGTGGCATGGAATGAGGCCCCTAAATCTACCACCCAGGAATCAGTAATATTTTCGAAAGAAAGAAACAAAGCATCTTGTAACACCTCACTTGTCACATTTGCTTCATGATTGTTTTCTTGTTGTGCATCTCCGTATTTTCCCTTCCGAGATCTACAGTCTTTATTTAGGTGTCCTTTCTTTCCACATTTCCAGCACATTATCCCCGATCTGGACTTGGATCTACCTTTCCTTGATTTATTGTGATATCCTGAGCTCTTTCATCTTTCCATTTTTCTTCCCCTAGGCTCTGCACTCAAAGCATTACCCGATGTCTCACCGGAGCTTTTCCGTTGCATTTCCTCACTAAGGATAGCACCAACAACATCATCAAACTTTAAAGTGTTGGATCCAGAAATAGAGTTACTAATGGCCATTATTAAACCATTCCAACTTTCTGGTAATGAGCACAAGAATAACAGAGCTCTAACTTCATCATCAAAGTTTACCCCTACAAAACATAACTGACTTGTAACAGTATTAAAATCATTTAAATGGTCTGCAACAAATCCACCTTCCGGCATTTTCATATTAAATAACCGTTTCATAAGAAATACCTTGTTTGAGGCCGAGGGTTTTTCATATAGTTTCTCCAACGCCTTAATCAAACCCTTTGTCATTGTTTCCTTCGAAATGTCGAAGGCAACCGACGCGGCGAGGCACAACCGTACTGTTCTGAATGCCTTTCTATCGAGAAGGTTCCATTCTTCATCTGCCATACCCGTCGGCATCTTTGTTTTTCCACCCAATGGTAGGTACAGATCTTTCTGATACAGATAATCTTCCATCTACATCTTCCATAGCGAGAAGTTTTGGCCGTTAAATTTCTCAACCCTAAACTTACCATCTTCCGCCATTGCTCCACTCGAACGAGGAACCCTTCTTTCCTGCGAGTTTTACTCAACCAAATAGACCTTCGGCTCTGATACCAGTTGTTAGAAAATTATATATTACGAAGGAATGGAACACATAAAATATTTCAGAAATATAAACACAGAAAATGCATAAAACAAGAGAGACACAGATATATGTGGTTCACCCAGTTTGGGCTATGTCCACCCCGAATAGCCAGTCCTTCCTTTCTATAATCCATCAAAATAAAGAGACACAACCTATAGTAGATCCACTGTAATATCCTCTGTTTTCTCTCACAGGTTCACCTCTATATTTCTCACTCAAAGAATACACATATATTACACAGACTCAATACAATGCCCTCATACAAAGAGAGGGGTTTCCTTCTAGGGAAAAAAACGTTAAACTAAACATAAGTTCTACTGTCAAATCATCTGCCTAATGAACAGCCCAGATTGACTAGAAATTACTATACTTTTACAAGGAAATTTTACATCTGTTTTTAGCTTCGGGGGTGCTGCCCATGAAACCCCCCACTAGGGGGGGGCTCCCTAAAGGTCGCAGCCGCCCCCCTCACCGCCCCCCCTGCAGCGAATATTTTACGGGCGGCGTTGCTGCCCCATTTCGAACTGGGGTCCAATGCAGCAACACCTTTGAATACAGAAGATAATCAGGCTCCACACCCAACATTTTCAGGTTACAACTAGATTTCTATAAAACCCAAAGACCAACACAAAACTACCTTCGTTTTCCCATGGGGAATCTTTGCCTATCAAAAACTCCCATTCAGTTTAAAGAATGGTGGAGCAACATTTAAAAGGGCCATGACTATGCATTTCATCATATCATACATATCATTCAGGCTTACTTGGATGACCTTCCAGCCCATTCCAAGAAGCGAGTGCAACACCTAGATCATTTAAGATCTATCTTTCTTAGGTGTTGGTTTTACAACATATGTCTAAATCCGCATAAATGTGTT
Organism: Pinus taeda; assembly: GCA_000404065.3. Taxonomy (NCBI): domain Eukaryota; kingdom Viridiplantae; phylum Streptophyta; class Pinopsida; order Pinales; family Pinaceae; genus Pinus; species Pinus taeda. The sequence goes on along the minus strand of APFE031552427.1, from coordinate 54,014 downwards.
TTCTTTGTCGAGTCTGGATGCTTACCTAGATTCATTGTCTCCAGGTACGGGATTAGGGTTGATCTCGATAAGTTAAATACAATTATTCAATTACCTGAACCACAATCCATTCTGCAGCTCCAACGTTTGCAAGGGAAAGAAAAAAATTTACAACGGTTCATCGTAAACTATGCTAAGTTGGCGAAAGGCTTTATGCACCTACTTAAGAAGGGAGTGTCATACCTGTGGAATGATTAATCTCAACGATCATTTGATGCCTTGAAAAAGGTGCTTATATCAGCCCCACTCCTTAGCACTCCTAGTTATGGGCGTGAATTTCTTCTATACCTGGCAACCTCACCATCCTCTCTAGGAATGGTCTTGGATAAAACTCATTATGACCAGAGTGAACATGTGATATATTATCTGTCAAAATGCCTGGCTCGGCCCGATCTTAGATATTCACATGTGGAAAATTTGTCCTTGGCAGTGGTCTTTGTTGTCAACCGCTTCCGACATTACATATTGCTACGACAGACTACTATCATCGCCTTGGAGAATCCCATGAGACACATCTTGTCTCATCAAGTAATTGGAGGGAAATATTCAAAATGGATTGTGATCCTCCAACAATTTGATTTGGTCTTCACTGCTGCCAAGGAAAAAAATTCCTTAGTCTTCATCGAACTTTTGTCAAATCTTCCCATTGTTGATCCTAACGAAATAGCCCATGATCCTCTTTCAGATGAAGCTGTCTATCTTATCGACACTACTAAACCTTGGTATGGTGATATTCTTTTCTACCTCCAAGCACAACAATTTCACCCTGAGCTATCATTAGGTGACCATTGTTGCATCTGCCGCCAAGCGCGACACTATTTAGTGCTTAATGATACGTTATATCACCATGGTGCAGATATAGTTCTTTGACGTTACCTCACTCATGAAGAGGTGGAACACATTTTAACTGACTATCATGCTGGGGCATGTGGTGGTCATCTTTTTGGCATATCTACTGTAGAGAAAATTTGCACGTAGGTTACTACTAGCCGACCTTGTTCAAATATTGTGTCAACGCTATCTGGAAATGCCATCCTTGTCAAGTGTTTATAGAGAAAATGCACGCTCCTCTGGCCCTAATGCACCCGGTTATCTCTGTCGGCCCCTTTGCCAAATGGGGATAGCCTTCATAATTTGCAACCCCATTTCCTCTGTTGGACACAACTATATTATTGTAGTTGCGGACTATTTCACGAAATGGGCCGAAGCCCTTCCTACCTTCCAAGCTGATGGAGAAACCGCAACGTTATTCCTATTCAATCAGGTCATCTGTCACTTCCGTGTGCCCCGCATAATCATTACAGACCATGGTATTCATTTTCAGAATCACATGATGTCTAACTTAACATCGCTGCTAGGTTTTAGCCAAGATCAATCATCCTCCTACTAACCCCAAGCTAATGGTCAAGTAGAGGCCGTAAATGGCGTCTTAAAAACCATGATCCATAGGTTATTAGGGAATCATAAAACCAACTAGCATCAAATGTTATATCCTGCGCTATGGGCATACCAAACTTCAGTTAAGGCTACTACAGGCTTCACACCTTTTCAACTGGCTTATGGCCTGGAAGTAGTTTTACCAATCGAGTGTCAAATTCCCTCCTTACAAATCACCGTTGAACTCTTGCCCAGTACTACTGCCCAAGAAGTGTGCCTACTATACCTAAAACAACTGGATGAAAACTGTTGAGATGTCGAATTGGCACTCGAAGCCCACAAGTGTCACGTCAAGGCCCAGTACGACAAAATGGTCAAGCCTCGTTATTACCAAGAGGGAGATCTTGTTTTACTCTATGATTAAAAACATGACCTCTTGGGGGTAGGAACACTTCAACCCTTATGGCTTGGTCCATATCTCATCAAAAAATCCCTCTCAAAAGGGGCATATGAACTTCATGATTGGGAAGGAGTCTCGCTCGTTGAGCCCTGAAATGGGCTCTATCTGAAAAAGTATTATGCCTAGTATTGCACTAGGCATGTGCTTTGTAATTTTATGTATTTATAATTTTTTCTTCTTTTTTTATGTGACTGTATTTTTTGGTATTTATTGAAATATTTTTCTCATACATCTTTCTAAGATGCCTTCATTACCCTTAGCATACGTAGGATATGTGGATGGTGCCAGCTGTTACACATGGCACATTTCATCAGCTGCTTGGGCCATTTACACACTTGATTTGAAACTGTTTTACTCCGAGGGAGTCTTTCTTGGCACTGCCACCAACAATATTGCTAAGTACATGTCCGCAATTTCACTTCTCACTAAAGCATCATCAAGGGACATCTCCAATCTTATGGTCAGGTTAGACTCTCAACTTGTTGTTATGCAATTGACAAATCATTATCACGTTCGTAATCTAACCTTGTTACGTAATTATTTAAGGGTAAAACTCTTGGAATGTCAATTTGAAGTTATCACATATGAGCACATTCCTTGAGAATTTAATACAGTTCTTGATTCATCGGCAAACTATGTGTTAGATTGGCATCTGTCTCATTCACTATAGATACATGTATGAAAAGTAAATATTTACACAGTTAGAAATTTACAAAAATATTTAAAAAACATTTACATCATAAAATACCAAAATATTTGTACATATATATCAAATCCAGTCTTTTACATCAAAATATTCCAAAACTTGGGTGTTTTAAGTACAAAATGGATACTAAGCCTAGCTATAAACACCCTTTGGCTATGCCAAAGTGCCTGCTAATAGAGCCTACTCCTCATGAAATGATAACTCTTCTCTAGCTATCCTCTGAAGAGGAACCAAAAACCGCTCAGGCACGCCGACTGTGTTCCGCTACATATGAGTGGGGATCTCCCTCATAGGAAGGGGGGCAAGCCCTCCAGGTTCATCATAACCTCGTGAAGACTGTCAGCATCACCCCCCCACCATCAGGTAGTTGGCCTCCATGCCTCACTTGGCAAAGTTTGCCTGTAGGTCATACTGGTGCTACATCTATGTCAAGTAAAAATCTTCATGTCAGTACTTGTTCACCCATAAAATCAATAAAAATATAATATAAATATTCAAAAGCTTAAAAATACTTTAAGTACTCTCAAATCATTCTTACCTTGAGGCCCCCAGTTGGTCCGAGGAGGCAGAATCAAGTCAGGGTCATTGGTGAAGTCCATGCCCTCATAGGCATAGTCATCAATCATCACAATTTGGCCATTAAGCCATTCAAAGAAATCTTCTTCGAAAAAGTGTCAAATAGGTCCTCCTCCCGTGCGATGATCAAGTGATGCCCATCACCCCTATCTCGACTCCCTCGGATCAAATGGACCTAAGCTCATCCCTGGGCACATAACAGGTACCCTCCCAAGTATGAATGAGTCAATGAGAGTGCCTCTGTTGCAACATGGGGACACTTTAACCACGCCAAATGCATAATCAACCATAAAATGGCCCTCATAGATCTGGATCTAATCCTCTCTATGGGGACTCTATTGTTGACGAGTGCACTCTCAGGGATACAGTAAGCTTGAACCAGCTCTAGGGTGGATCAAGGATCAGGCCTAGCCCCAGTCAGGTTTTCCCATGCTCCTCTGCACGACAAACCAGTTAAAAAGTATATATCATCATGGTCAATGGCCAACTCATGATCTCCAATCCTGAACACCTGCTCATGTTCATCCCAACGCTGAATAATCTAGCTCAACAGGTCCTCCAGACCTTTCATCAAGTCCAACATATCATACTTCATTAACCCACAATGATGCAATGCAAGTTTGCAAGCAGGATCATTTCACATCAGCAATTCTTATCGGTCATGGTCCCGTTCTCTCCATGGACTAGTCATAATGGCTCACCTGCACAAATCAACCAAAAAATCAGTGCAAACGGGGCAAAAATGCTTCTTAGATCATTGCCTGGGGTTTTGGGGTGTGCCCTCATGCACTAACGCCTCCCATAGTGAGATACATGGAGGATTAACGCCCTCCAGTAGGTCGTAAAGGGAGTTTAACACACCCCTTCAAGCCTACTAAGGTGCATTAGGCATAGTTAAAGAACTAGGGCTCCCCATATCACCAAAAAATCACCCCAAAAGTTGGTAAAAAAGGTTTAATAATTCAATATTAAGGTTTTGGCACCTACTTGGGACTAATGGCACGTCGAATGGTCACTCAGATCTCCCGCATTCATCTATGGAAAATTTGCTCCTCTTTAGCTCCAAAACACTCTCACAGCTCTCAAATGATTCAAATGGTGAAAGTGGAGGCTCAATAACTTCCTTATACTCACTTTGGAGACATGAATTATCTTAATTAAAGTCATTAAAGTGGAAGTAGTCCATTTCCAATGATAATTATCATGCACCATGACCCCAAATTGACAAAAATTGCTCATGTTTTGATGAAAGAATTTTCAGGATTGAACGACAGAAATGACCATGTGCAATTCTCTATGAGAACTTTCTTTTATGGGATGTTTTCTCGCTCTAAAACTAAAAAATCCTTGAGTTTTACATCGTTAGGCTCGTTAAACACTTATGACAATGGTCCAAGCAACTCTTTTTCCCTCTTTTTCTAGCTCATTAAACTGAAAAGGATCGATTAAGCATTCTTTTTTGGGATTTTTTTTTTCACTCATAAAACTGAAAAAGACCCTGAGTTCCTTCTTCAGGCTTGTTAGAAACTTATGAAGAAGCTCCAAGCATTCTTTTTATGAAATTTTCTCGCTCGTTAAATCGAAGAAACCCTGAGTTTTCGTCATTAGGCTCGTTAAACATTTACGAAGGCGATATGAGCGCTTTTGTTTTTGGGACTATTTCTGCTCTTAAATCAAAAAATCCCCGAGTTTTTCCCTTCTTCGGGCTCATTAAATTTACGAAGAAGGAATGAGCAGTTATTTTACCTCTTTTTCCTCGCTCAATAAACTAAAAAAGATACCCTAATTTTTCTTCATTTGACTCGTTAAGATTCGATGAAGGTATTGAGTTTGTCATCGCGTGACTCATTAAAATTTCAAAACAAAAATTGAGTTTACTTTGTCTCCTCATACTTGTAACAAAATGAAGCAAACATCTATTGAGCAGGTTTCTCTTTATTCTAACTTAGTAGATTAACTCATGGAAAAGGAATCGTTACGGGTATACTACTAAACTTTTGTCGCACCTGGTTAAAAGTTATGACAAAGGGACCACCCTGGAGTCGTTCTTTACAATCTTTTCAAACTCTCTAAATATGAAAAGACCACTGAGTTGTCTCGTCTGGACTCATTAAATTACACAAACTAGGTATAGAGTCACCCTTTTTACAATCCTTTTCAAACTCTTAAAACATGAAGAAATCGACAAGTTTGCTTATCTGGACTCATTAAACTAATTAGATATGGCATAGAGTCGCTCTTTTTGCGGTCCTTTTTAGATTCTTAAAACATTAAAAGATCGATGAGTTTACCAGTCTGGACTCACTAACCTAATCAGATGGAGAAATTGGGCAATACAACTGCATAATGTTCTATATTTTGAAAGAGTTTTTTGGCAGCAGTCGCTCCCTTGAACATGGCACTCCCTTAGATAAACCTTCCTTGTGACGACCTCTCAATATGAACCTTACCATCCTATGAGTTTAGTCTATATACCCCGATGTTCTTACATCTCTGTATCCTAACACTCTTTGGTGTTCATGAGTCTAGTGCTACATGGTTAAAACCATTGTCATGCCTTCTATTGTTCAAGGGAAAACATTTATATTTTGTTTCCTTCATCAACCCATCAAGCATATCCTACCATCATGCCCTCTATCAGTTTGACCCAATGCTGAAAATATTCCTCCAAAAACAATCATTCTTGTCCCGTTTCGTGTCAACTGATGTAGGAAACCTTATTTCCTACCTTTCAATAGGTCTCTTCCTATCAACTTCAACACTCTATTTAGGAAGAAGACCCAGAAACACATCAGTGCCTTGGTACTTGCAGAGATCAATGGTAGGTCACCTTGTGTTTGATCAATGGTTTTCATTCTTGGCTCCTGGTTAAATGATTCTAAGAGTGTTCAATGACAAAAAAAAAAATCACACTTGTTAGATTGTACTGTGCTTCTTGGAGACCATCACCATTATCGGTGACCATCCTCGCATCTATTAAATAGTCTCCATTATTGAATGGTAATCAGATGATTTTGTGCATGTTTGACATCAGCGCATATATTCACATGTATTGATCTATGTTGTTCGATGAAGCGGAATTCAAGACATTGGGTAGAGGCTTGCATCACTCAACCTTGTTTCCTCTCCCAAGTTGCGGTTATTGTATTTTGGAGACAACTCATCAGAATGATCCTATTATGACACAGGTTCCACATTGTGCTTATCAGTGGCCAGCATCATCATATCTCTTTTCTAAGAAAATCACTCTAACATAGCTACTAAGTGTTGGAATGCTCGACTTAGGATATGACTTTAGTTGTTTTATATATGTGTGTTGTATCGTGTTTCCCATACCACCCAAAGCTCTGATCCTCTCTCTCTCTTTTCCAAAGAAAAGGGCAGTTAAATATAAATTATTTCAACCATCATCGTAGCCTCTGATCTCACACTTTAGGGGGCATCTATTATACACGAAAATTAGCTCCTCATCAACTCAAAGGACAAAGACATGATGACTGAAGCACTTACCAAGTTCACAGGCCCAGTTGTCAGGCTAACGTTGTCTAGACACTATCAACCTACTTTATAAATATTCTCAGCAAGATTAAGGGTGTGTTAGTGCCTAGGGTAACTCTACTTGCTACCTCGAGAGCAGCGTTAGTGAACCTACATCAGTTTCTATGGGTCAAAGGAGCGAATTGACTAAGAAAATACCCCTAGATTCTCTCCTACGTCAGCTTATAAAAGCAGGGAAACATCAGAACTCGACCTGTTTGGGGGAATTACTAAATCCTAATGGAGTATACAAATGGGAAAGAGCACTAAAGCATGGAAACATCACTGTTTTTGCCTAATGGAACTCATGAAGGACTTGGCAACCCTAACCCTACATGTTAAATATGCAAGGATTGGGCCATTGTGAAAGGGGTTGAAGCATTTGAAAGGATTGCCTATTTGACTGTCAAGCAGAGTCTTAGACTAAGGCATTAGAAGAGGTTAAGAAGGGGGAGAGAGAGAGGAGCTGGAGGGGTAAGGGAAGGCCGACGAAATTGATGGTTGTAATCGCTCTTTCTACATCAATACAGAACTGCAGTTGTGTTGTCCACTCCATGATGTTGGTAGTATAAACTTGTTTATATGTTGATCTAATATCTTATAGCATGAGTGGCTTAGTTATATGAAACTATATATCTTTTATATGTTCATGCATTTGTTTATCAAGGTTTTATGCTGTGACGTTATCCTTGTCTTTGCTATGTGCAGGTTTTGATCTAGAGCCGATTCAAGGGTCTTCCGCCTAGCTGCTTTGCACTCTCCAGCAACACCACACTAAGACTTGAGGTAATAATTCCTTCTCGCTTTTATATTCATTTTTTAAACATAGATATGCATGTATCTTTGTGACAGCTGTAGCTAATTTGACTGTCTGTCGAGGATCCCAGGAAGATCCTTGAGGGTTTTCTACATCACCAAACACCCATGCATTAATCCCTATAGTAGAATTGGCGACTCCATTGGGGACTACACTTAGTTCCCAGTTTGTCCCATAAAGTTCCTAGATCTCTCTTTCTTCCAAGCCTTCATGTACTTCTTCACACCCTTTCTGACCACTCAGGACCATACAACACCCTTCTCTAAGTGCTCAGCCCTAGATCTGATCCCCACAGCTTATTTTTTGAGTGTTTTTCCTCACTAATGCAGGTTACCATTGAAAAAAATGCTTTATAAAGAAATGTGCCCTCACAAACAGAGCGTTAGTGTTGAAACTAACTATCTGTAGCCTCTATTATAGAGAGTTAGTCAGCCATTTCTTGATAAACAGCTTACCCTGTGAACTCATGGGTTGGGAAATCTTCTTATAGACTGATCAAGGATCTGCAGTGGCACTTGTTTGACTGATCTGTGTCCTAAACAATTTTTTTTAAGAAAATAGCTTTACTTCTTTAAGTTTTTATTTTAATTAAAAGAAAAAATACAAATTTTTTTTACTGTTTTCTACTTAGCTGGTTAAGTTATGCATTATTTGGTTTCAATAGTTGTTAGTGAGCATTGAAGTTATGTCATTATGCTAGTGTTGTACTGAATAGGATGCATGTAATGAATATTGATATATGAATGACTCTCCCTTTGTAGAAGCATCTTATTCATCGAAAGTGAACATTTACAAGCATTGTTTTTGCATGATTTGAGCCAGAGTCCCATATAATTACCTACATCAACACCCCTACTGAAGACTCTAATGAAGTACATTTAAAATCTACCTAATAAAATCAATCAACAACTCTTTTTCGAGTAAACACACTTTAATGTAGGCTAGGATCTTGGTATAGGCAATGTGTGTTAACTACCCAAGATCATACACCGAAACTAGTGTCATTAAAAGAGAGAAATCCTTCTGCACTCATAATATCTGGGACCACTCCAGTAAAAGCATTACTAAATAAAAGACAAGATAGGACTGTAAGTGAAGGTAGCCCACCTTTTCTTACATCTCCTTTGGGTATTCTGTGTATCAGGGATCCCTTCAGGGATATCAGAGTTAAGTCGGGGACTCAGATATCCTACCCACACAGCGTACTATCTATGACTATGCCCTCCCCCCCCCCAATAGTGTCTGTGATCTAAGGTATCCTTAGTGGCCATACCTTTAGGGACAAACACAAGGTGACTGGGGCAGGATGTCGTGGTACCTAACACAGACGGACCTACTCTGTCTTCAGTTTTTGGGAGGGTTCTCATCTTCATGAGAGTACTTGGCCCCTTAATCTGAGCTTCGGGCGAAGCTCTAGAGTAACCGTAACTATACATTTTGCAGCTCTCTCTGTTATTCATTATGATATTGGGTTTCATCTCCAGTGATCAGTGCTTATCAGACAAGGTCATTTCCCTCTGCTTTTTGATTGATTTACTTAGTGTATTTTTTATTTTTTTTAGGTGCCAGAGTGTTATCACTGAGACTTTAATAAAAGTCACTGTAAAATTTACTGATAAAAATTATCATCCACCGTGGCTACATCCAGCCTTCATCGTCAATCTAGACAGTTGTTAGGAATTCCCCCACTCTTCCCTCCTGCTCTCTTCTCTCTGTCACTCTTTTTCAATCTCTTCCTTATCACTCCTCTCTCTTCACCTTTCTCCCCCTGCTTATTTCTTCTTCCCTCCCCCTCTCTCCCCCTCCAACTCCATCTCTCTCTCTCTCCCCTTCTCTCTATTGATTCCTTTCTATCTTCCTTCCTCTCTCTATCATTCACTCCCACCTCCCTCTGTCTCACCCCCTCATCGTTCTCTCTCTCTCTTCCCTTTAACTTTGTCACTATCTCCCTCCCTCTCTCCTTCTCTTTGTCCCCTCCATCTTTGTGTCTCCCTCTCTCTATTCCCCTTCTCTCCTTATCTCTCTCCCCTCCTCTTCTCTCTCTTCCCCTCTCTCTCCCTAACTCTCTCCCTATCTCTCCCTTGTCACTCCCTCTCTTTCTCAACCTCTATATCTCTATGTCTTTGTTCTTTCCTCCCTCTCTCCCCCTCCAACTCCATCTCTCTCTCCCTTCCTCCTTTTCTTCCTTCCTCTCTCTACCTCTCTCTCCCACCTCCTTCTCTCTCCCTCGTCACTCTCTCTCTATCTACCCTCCAACTTTGTCACTATCTCTATCTCCCTCTCTTTCCCTCCCTCCCTCTTCCCCCCTTTCTCTCTCTCCCTTAAATTTGATTCCATGATATTGTGTTTAAGAAAGTATCTAAATTAAAAAAACTCAATTGGTTGTAAAATATTAAGCCTATATTTTGGATCAATCATGTCAAAGAAAATACAATAATGAAAAACTTAAAACAATCATGCACTATCTTTTCTCTATTATTGTTAGTCAATTTTTTTGCTCTGATCCCTTGGATCCTTAGTTAAGATGGATCTATGTTGGTTCTTAGTAATATTATTCATATTATATATATTTCACATCTTTATTTATCAAAATATTCTACTCTTTAATTTTATTGAAACCTTGATTTAATTTCTATGGAAATATTTTTAGTAGTCGTGAGGATAGAGGGTTTAGAGATATCTCAAAAGTAATGATAACATTTTTTCCTTTTTGATTTAATTAAAAAAAGTTATAAAATATTTTGATTGTGAAATAAGTTATGCTTTTTAGGCATGTGGTATTGATAACTCATGGTATTGACAAATGGTATGGTAACAAAGCCTATTTACATGTTAATAATATCTACAGTAAAGTGGGGTGAATATACATGGTTAAGAATCCTATCATATTGTTTAAAAAAAAAATGATTGTGAAATAAGTTATGGTTTTTAGACATGTGGTATTGATAACCCATGGTATTGGTCAATGGTATGGTAAAAAAGCAGATTCAAAAGTTAATAGAAAAAACAAAATATAATAAATTGACTTTAACTTTAAATTTTTATTATTAATTGAGCCAAAATTTAAATGTTTACATGAATTGGGCTTTATATTACTTTTAACTTGTCTTTATTACTTTAATTTTGTTATTACTTTTAATGTTTTATTTTTTTTAATTTAACCTACATATAAATGTTAAACATTTAGGCCTACACGTCTACCCCTATATTGGATCGACATTGACATTAGATTAAATTTGTTAAATATTAAATTTTAAACATTTATGCTTGACATCTACCCCATACTAAGTTGTAGAGCGTCTCTCGGCGCAATTAAAAGAAATCATAAAAATTAACTAAATTACAATTTTATTTAAAATAATTAATATTACTAATTAATGATAAAATAATTGATATATAAATTAGACACATATACATTTAAAAAAAACATATAGTAATCCCCCACCATGGGTGATACTTCATGCCACCTAGCTTAATCATGTAAAATATTCTTGAATTTGACATCCATTTGGCTCTCACAAATCCCACAATCGTCTGGCATGAATGAATTCAATACAAAGCAATAGACATACTCCTTCTATTCATATCTTCGTACTAGCTCTCCCTCATAACTTAATCATGGTGTTTCACTATCATTCATATGGGTATTCAAGGAGGCGGTGTATGGGAAGCTTCACAGCCAGCTCACCCACTTGTTTCCTTCTATTTACAAGCCAGAAGTGTTATCAAGTAGAGTTAATTTTCCTCTCTGCACTGTCTGTATCTTCCTCCCATCATGCTCACATTATTGTTCATTTCTCTTCATTCGATGGTTGGCCGTTCTATTGGTCTACACTGGTCCTCGCATTGGGGGAGTATCAACATTGTTGTCGTCCTCTGCACCATTCCTTATCCTTTGAGAGTGTGGGGTTTGTGGGTATTGTCTTGGCCTCTATGTTACATGGCGATGGTGTGCCTCTCACAGAGGATGATTGGCTTCCTGTCATGGAGCAAACCATGTTGAATGTCCTTTATCACATAGGCGACTCTTAGATGGTTTACCAATGGCTCCCATAGTGTAGGCCTAGTATGATCACTCTTTGTATGTTAAGTTTAGCTCTACGTATGGATACAATTACCTATCTCCCCCCTACATCTACTGACAATTTTCGTTCTCAACAGGTGTTTGGCCTTTACTTACTAAGGTAAGTTAAGCTCTTAATTCCTTTATCAACCAGGGAAAGTACACTTAGAGGTGCTCACCTAAAGTATATCGATCTAAAAGAATCTAAGGTTCTAATGATAGCCTAGTGAAGTGAAATTAACGGTGCTCTCTTAAAAGAGGTCCTTTATTGTCTTTTCAATCACTCAAGCATCAATCTAGATAAAACAAAACTTATGAAATTCAAATTGCCTAAGTAACAAAAACATAGTATTAGTGATTGGTTAAAATCCTATCATTCCCTTACAAGAATATTGCTCAATAGAAATTTTCCCAATCATAACAATCCAAAGTAATTTCAATAACTAACTAAATCAAACAATGAATAAGATGAGTAATGTTGCAAACCAATAACATTTGAATCTTTTTACAAGAATCACTTATCAAACTGAAAATTGAATTTAACAATTACAATCTGCATCACTTGGAAATCAAACTAGAACTATCTTCAAAGTCAAAGCCAATAAGCAAATATGGAAATTGTATGACAGCGAGCATATATATCAATTTTCAAGATCAGAACTGGTTGAATCCTTTTACAAGGTTCTTTTCACAACGAATGCAAGTCCTTTTCAATTGATAACTTTAATAACATAACTTTTACTACAACACATAAAATAACTTCTAACTTTCAAATTCGAATATGCAAGTAGTAAGGAAACTTGAAAACAGAGTGTACCAGCATAGCGATGAGGGCCCTTCAACACTTCACAAGCACACTGAAAAATGATTCAGGAGAGTATGACTATTGGATCTAGAAGCATAAACTTTATCATGAAGTCTGTATTAAATTTGGAGATTAAAATGCACAAACTGTACTTTCGTATGTTCACCATCTAGCTCTAAAACATAGTCTTCTTCCATAGGTTATTTATCATGAATCCTATAAAAAAAGAACCTATTCCTCCTCCATATTATCCTAATATAATTCTATTAATTACATCCAAGAAGGATTAAATTGAATAAGTTCCTTCATTTATGCAAAAATTCTCAAAATAGAAATTATTCTCTTCGCAAAATCTAGAAATCTTGTTGAAGTGATTGGGTTTGACCAATGTTGACCAAACACTTTTTTCCTTCAAAACCAAAAGTGGATAGGTGATCCACCATCCATGTACATTTTACTTCATACCCACAATCTTCAAATTCGCTCACCTATTGTGAAACATGTCAAACAATGGAGCATTTACAGGAAGTCGCAACTTCTTGTAATTTTCTGAAAAATGTCATTTTTAACATAATAATTTCAAAAATTAATTTCAAGCTAAAAATAATGATAATGACATCATATCATTTAGTTTTTAAGGATTATAGCTAGAATATGAAGGTTAAATGGTCAAAAATGATAATCAAAGGAGGATTTTAAGTGGAATGGACAGTCATAATTTGATACCAACATTCTCCCAAACTCAAGATTTTGCATGCCCTCATGCAAATAAGTTCTAACCTATCAAATTGTGACTTTTGCCTCTAACTCTACCTCTGTTGCCTGAAGTAAAGCACTGATGTTCGTTTGGGCTTCATACTTTGTCTTCAGGATATGATACTTGGTTTTAATTGCTTTCCTTTGCTTGTAAAGTTTGTAGGCCTTCCTACAAATTTGCATTTTATAGGCTGTGAGTTTCTTAACCTTCTTTTTCAATTTTTCATTCTCAGCTTGAAACTTCTTGCTTTATATTTTGAGTGTTTCATTTTCTCTTTTCACTACTCTTTCCAAAAACTCTCATTCCATAAGTTGTTGTTGTAACTTCTCAACTTTCCTTTCCAATTTTCTTTTCTTTTTACCTGAGAATTTATCTTATTGTTGCTCCTTTTCCTTGTCTTTAATTTCCAATCTTTTCATGTAGGCATACTATGCTTGTTGTAGAATATCATCCTCCTCCACCGTTTTCCCTTTCTGACCTAACTTAGTCTTTCTAGACTTTCTTGTGTAAGTGGAGAAAATTGTATCCTGTTCATCCCTTTCAGTCTCCTCCCTTACCATCCTTCTTGTTCTGATACTACTGTTGGATGGAACAAAGTTAGTTAGTCTGTACTCTGAAATTTCTTCCTCTATAGCATCTACATCAATCAATAGTTCTACATGTTTTTGCCCTTCCTTTAAATTCTGTTGTTCCTCCTGTGGATTCTGCTGCTTTGCTTGCTCCTTATCTACCATAAACTCATTAGTCACCAAGAATTTCTTCCATGTCACACTTATCTTTTGCAATTCAAACTCAATCAAGATTTTTACCAAACCAAAATGAAATAGGCACCTATCCTGATTTTTCCTTTGTTTTTGTATGGTCTTAGACATTTTAGTCAGGTTTTGCAAAAGAAAAAATGGTAAGCTTATGATGCAATCTCCTCTTAGATGCATTAACAATTTGATATGATAAAGAAATACAATGTTGTATCTTCCCTTTATAAATTTTTGAATAACATAAACTATTTCATCCCATGGATGAATGAGCCAACTCCTTGGTATCCCTGATTTCCAGTCAACTGATGATACCCTTGTCCTGGATATGAAATGTGTCCATGTTTTCTATTTGAACTACTTGGTTTTAAAATACTTTTCTCCTTCTAGGCTTATACCTATTTCTTGAGAAATTGTGTCTTCTAAGACCCTAAAAGATAAGTTTCCTACAATAGCTCTCTCTCCATTGAATGAGGAGGCAAACTCCCTTGCTGCTAGCTCATTATGCCCATTAAATTTCTCTAAGAATGTCAACCATTATTTTTCCCTAAAAATGTCTATGCAATCCTTACAGTATTTGGTAGGGTCAAATTGTTGTGGCACTATTCGGTTTGCCATGAGAGAAAAATTGTTATCTCCTGTTACCTTGTGTGTAAGAAGAATTTACAGTTGTAAAAAGAATTCTACCATAGTTTGTAGAAAATTATTGTATTTCCCTTATGCTATAAAAACAAATTTGACCATAGTTACGATAAGAAACTACCTGACCCTGAGTGAAATGCATATCTCTTGTTTAATGGAGGACGCTGCCAATTAAATCAAAAATACCCTTCAACTGGTTTTGTAGAGTCTCCCCTGTGCCATGCCTCTTTTACTCGTATGTTGACATTGTTATTGTCAACATACTCGTAACGCTATACCCTTTATGTATCTCAGAGAGGATTGCTTTATAACCTTTAGAATGGTAAACAACCCTAATTCACAGCATTTTCTACAGGTTCGAACTTCTACCTATACTCTGTGATGAATATAATACTTACTTCCTTTTTAACATGGTGGTTTCATTCTTATGACCTCCATCCATTACTTGCTTATGCAACGAATCCTCAGTCTCTTCATGCAGCATATACTTCACTAATAATTCCTTGAATGCCTTGCACAAGGATTTTTAATGATGACCAACGAAGTCCTAGCAGTGGTCTTTGAATGATGAAATCAGTTATGTTGCAAGCTCTTTGTTGAAATTATGAGGAATACGAATCATTATGGCACCTACAAATCGTAAGAGCATCAGCTCATGATGATTTTCTGAACTAGCCGTTAATCCTTACTTATGATCACATACCCTTTGTCTATCAAATATGTTTTATTTTCCAGATTTAAAAATCCTTAGGTTGAAAACCATAAATATTTTAAATCATTTGTCTTCGTGCCCTAATCCCTTCTTCAAAATTTGGTTTTGTAGCCTACTAATTGATGACCGCCAATCTGTAGTTGGTGACTTAATTGGTTCTTAAGTATGCATGCTTAGTTTTGGTAGATCTGTTGATACTTATGATTATAGGTTGATTGAAATATATGTACAAGATGAAAAGGTCGGCTTTAAGGATAGATCTTTTAGGAATATATACAAGATAAAAGATGGGACTAATGTTCAGAAATAGGAAATAGGTTATAGTTATAGGATATAGGTAGAAGAGTAGGACTGACTCCTACAAGATATAAGAATGAAAGATATAGGATAAACTGGGTATTTAGCAACTAAAATCAATAATCATCATAAACCATCATTTAAAAATTTAAGTTAATAAAATAAATTAAAAATATTAAATCTTACAGTCCTCTAATATCCCTTTGTTTGGAGGCTAGCTTTTGTTGTTTGATATGTTCAGGCATAGTTCAGACCTATGATGGTGTCCATTTGTCTCTTAAATGTAATCTCTTTCTTCTTAGGTGTAGTCCAGTATTCTTTTTAGATGCAATCTTCCTCTGAACAGATCCCATTCTAAAAATGTGCATAGAATAGGTCCCTTTTCTGAGAATGAGAATTTGTATATAACAAGCCCCTTTTTGAGAAATTATATATAACATGTCCCTTTCCGAGAATGAGAATTTGTATATAATAGTTCCCTTTCTGAGATATGTTCTGAGTTTACAATCAAATTCTTTTGGCAAATACTGAACAACAATCGTTTTTTAAGAATCCATTAGAAAATGTAAAGACAAATCTCTTCCTCTACTAGAGATGAACTTAGGGAGACAGAAAAGCATGAACAAGTTCAACCTTTCTTATCCCCAATGGATGATTTGACTTGTCCTCAAGTCATGTTTCTTTCAGAATCCTTTTGTTTTTGCAATTCAAACTAAACTAAAAAGGAATTCTTACAAGCCAATTTCTTGGTTTTCTCATAAGAATTCATGTTTAGATTATGCCATCTTTGGTTTTCATATCTAAAGATTATTTTGTTTTTTTGGTTTTTTGGTTTTTTTTATTGTAGAAAGAAGAAA
Source organism: Pinus taeda (assembly GCA_000404065.3). Classification (NCBI taxonomy): domain Eukaryota; kingdom Viridiplantae; phylum Streptophyta; class Pinopsida; order Pinales; family Pinaceae; genus Pinus; species Pinus taeda. The sequence continues at coordinate 37,614 of APFE031552427.1, read as the reverse complement.
CTGATTAAGGCTTAGATATTACAGCTGATTGTTGTACTATTTGTACCTCCTTTTGTTGTGATATTGTCCTCATGAAGTCTTCTTTACTGAAAGGCTTATGATAGATCTTTAGCCTATGTCCATTCACCAGATATGTTTGTCCTTCTTGGTTAATTGAATTTAGTTTGATTGATCCATTCTCAAAGACTTCAATGATTTCATAAGGTCCCATCCAGTGGGTTGTAAATTTTGCTTTGTAATCTTTGAATTTTGAGTCGAAGAGTAATGCCCAGTCACCAACTTGAAATTCCTTCTTCTTAATTAACTTGTCATGCCACTGTCTTCTTTATTGTTGTATCATTGTTGTCCTTTGCACTACCTGTTGTCTCATCTCGTCCAGCTGGTTCAATTGCATGATTCTTTCTTTTTGGGCTTCAGAGAGATCTATTCCTAAGTTTGTAGCCATTTTATATGTATGTATTTGAAATTCTATTGGCAGCATGACCTCTTTTCCCTACACTAGCTGATAGGGTGTAAACCTTGTTGTGTTTTTCCAAGTAATTCTATATGCCTAGAGTGCTTCATTGAGCTTGTTTGCCCAATCCTTTCTGTTTGTTGCCATTGTTTTTGTCATTATCCCTTCTAGTGGTTTATTCGTAGATTCCACTTGGCCATTGGCCTGCAGATGGTAGGGTGTGCTCTGTCTATGCTTGATTTTGTACTTATCAGTAATTTCTTGAACCAATCTTGATGTGAATTGAGTCCCTTGGTCAGTTACTATCTCTTTGGGTACTCCATATCTAACAAATATTTGTTCAAAAAGGAAATTGACTACTGTTTGTTCAGTTTTCCTTGCAAGTGCCTTTGCTTCAGCCCAGTTAGTCACATAATCGGTACATACAAGAATGTACTTCTTACCTTTGGATGGTGGATTGATGGGTCCAACAAAGTCGAGAGCCCATTTTTCAAATGGCTCTAGATGCACTTGTGGCTAAAGTGGCATCGCATCGAAGGTGGTTGGTCTGCCCATGCGTTGGCAACTGTCACAACATCTTACACACTTCTTTCAATCTTTAAGAATTGATGGCCAATAGTAGCCAAGGCTAAGAATTTTGTGTGTTGTCCTCTTAGCTACAAAATGGCCACCACAAGGTTGATCATGGAATGAGGTTAGTATATCAATAATTTCATCCTCTCTAATGCATCTTCTAATGATCATATCATAACCAGTATAAAAAAAATCGCCATTAACCCATGAATATCTTGCGCTTTGTTTGATCAGCCTTTTCTTCTCCTTTGAACTGAAAGATGGTGGTCCTTTTCATATGGACAAGTAGTTAGCTAAATCAACATACCATGGAGTTAACACTGAAATTGAAAACAAGTGTTCATCAGGAAATGAATCTTCAACTTGGACAACTTCACCTAAATTTTGTAGTCTAGAAAAGTAATCTGCTACCTAGTTCTCTTTCCTTGGTCTGTCTAATATTGTGAGATTAAATTCCTACAGTAAGAGTAACCATCTGGTGATCCTGCCATTAGTAATAGGTTTGTTCATTATGTATCTAATGGCAGAGTGGTCCGTGTGAATGAGGACTTCATATCCAATTATATAATGACAAAATTTTTTCACCGCATGTATATTTGCAAGCATTTCCTTTTCCGCTACTGTATAGTTGAGTTCAGCAGGAGTCAAATTTCTACTGATAAAGTAAATGGCATAATTTAAAGCATCTTCCTTTTGCCCCAATGAAACCCCTACTGCTGTGTCATATGCATTAGTTGAATGTGAAAAGGTAAAGTCCAATTGGGTCCCCTTAAAACTAGAGCAGTGCTTAGTTTCTCTTTGAGTTTCTCGAAATCATTTTGACAAACCTCATTCCAATTGAAGGGTACATCTTTTGCAAGAAGTTTAAACAAAAGAAATGCTATCCTACTAAATTTTTCAATAAATCTCCTATAATAACTTGCATAACCAAGAAAGCTTCTTACATCTTTTGGATTTGTTGGAATGGGAAATTCAACCATAATTTGTATTTTGTTTCGGTCTACCTTGATTCCCTCAGGAGAAATATGATGTTCTAAGACTATTACCGCATTCATCATCATATAACATTTTTCATTGCTTAACGACAAGTTGGTTTCTATACAACGTTGTAAAAATTTCTCAAGATTTTGCAAAGAATTGTCAAAGGAATCACCGTATACTGAAAAATCATCCATATATACCTCAACACATTCGTGGACCAGATCAGCAAAAATTGCTAATAGTGCTCTCTAAAATGTTGCAGGTGCATTGCACAAGCCAAATGGTAGGACATTGTATGCATACGTGCCCCAAGGACAGGTAAATGTTGTTTTATCTTGGTCTCTTGAGGCTATGCTAATCTAATTGTAGCCACTAAAACCATCGAGAAAGGAAAATGACATTTTTCCAGCTAATGTATCCAAAACTTGGTTAATAAATGGCAGTGGAAAATAGTCTTTAAGGGTGGCCTTATTCAATTCTCGATAGTCAACATAGAGTCACCATTTACCATTTTTTTTTGAACTATTACTAATGGACATACCCATTAGCTGTCAGAAATGGGGTAAATGAACTTCACTTTTAGTAACTTTTGCAATTCATCTCTTACAACCTCTTTGAGCATGGGGTTCATCCTTCTCTGTGGCTGCCTCACTAGTGGAATATTAGTGTCTGTATAGATATGGTGAGTGCAAGTTTCTGGGTGAATTTCCTGCATGTTAGTGTAGTCCCAAGCAAATGCCTTTTGGTATTTGGTGAGCAAGTCAAGCAATTTCCTTTCCTGAGATGTTTCTAGAAAGGCCCCAATGTTCAATGTTTTTCCTAGGCTGATTTCTATTGTCTTGCTTTGTGTGTTTGTAATGGAGTCAATTGGAAAGATTTCCTCAAATATTGCTTTTAGAGAGTACATAGTACAATTTTCCTGATAGCTTTATGCCAACATGTGATCTGCTGCATTATATTGTGCATTTCTCAATTCTTCTGAAACATCAAGTTTGGTGATAAACATTTCTACTAAACCTTCATTGTTGTTTTCCTCAATATCATACATTTGATTGATGCTTAAAACAGAATATATTTCTTCCTGATCATTGTACTTCTCATCTAGCCATAAGTTTTGTGTTACTGTTGGGGTTTGTGCTGATGGGTACAACGTAAGTTGTTTTCTCTCCATGTCTCTAGAAATAATCATATTACCACATCTACATCCAACGAATGCATCAGCAGTGGCCAACCATGGTCTGCCAAGTATGAGTGGATGTCCTCCTAAGTTTGATTTTGGCTGGAGTACTAAGAAATCAACTAGATACTCCCAAAACTCCAGTGAAACAATTATCTCTTCGAGTACCCCCTCAGGAATGAGTTTAGAGTGATCTGCTAATTCCAAAATAATTAATAAAACATCAAGAGCAATCACACATTAACACAGTATGTAACCCGGGGAAATCTTACAGCTGAAAACCCCACACTATCTGTATATTAATGATTGAGAACATGTAACACTACAATAGTCAATACTTCTCACAAGTATCCAGCACTATCTCCACCTGTTACACACAATACAGCTCAGATCTGATCTCCAAATATATTCCACTACTTGCTTGCCTCCACTGCACAATACCTGCACAAGAATGGATGAGAATGGTTGAACCAAACTCGTATTTACCTCAAAAGAATCACTCACACTGGGAATCACGTGAGCAGAGGCTATAATCACTTGGTATTGGCCAATTCTCATTGGCATAACTCAATCTCATTGATTGTGCAAATCCTCATGCACAACTATAGTCACAACTGATAGCAATCTGATCCTCTAACACCTGTCCCTGCTGAACTGAACATGCACTGACATGCAACTGAGTTAAATGATGTATTTTTTAGTTGCATTATGAGTTAATAATTATATTTAACAACTCATCATTAGTATATTTTGCAGTTAGACTAATTACAACTAGTTTAACCAAGTCAAACTGAAACACAACTCATCAACTCCACAATCAACTCCACCAACTTCAAACTGATTGAGTTTCTAACTGAAGTCATGCATGCAACAACTCAACTGACCCACAAAGAAAGCGTATTTCCTTCTGACAGCTACATGTGCCACATCTATAGTCATAACTGAAGTGCTCCAAGAAGAAAAGATAAAGTTTATAGTCTAAATATTATTATAAGACAATAATATTTGACTTTTCTATTTTTGACAGCCAGTCTAAAAATAGACTTTGATCTCTCCTGCTGTGATCACTCCTGCTGTGATCACTCCTGATGTGATCATCCCTGCTGTGATCGAAAAATAGAACTTGCACCATAATTTTCCTGCAAGCCCACTTAGTGAAGGCGACTCTTTTCACTAAGCTCCATCATCTTGTTGCAATCTCAACATGTGTTACTATTGGGGCCTATGTTGATGGGTACAAGGTAAGTTGTTTTCTCTCAGTGCCTCTAGAAATGATCATATTACCACATCTACATCCAATGAATGCATCAGCAATGGCCAACCATGGTCTGCCAAGTATGAGTGGATGTTCTCCTAAGTTTGATTTTGGCTGGAGTACTAAGAAATCAACTAGATACTCCCAAGAGTCCAGTGAAACAATTATCTCTTCGAGTAAACCCTCAGGAATGACTTTAGAGTGATCTGCTAATTCCAAAATAATTAGGGTTGACTGTAAATTTGTCAGCTGCAAAGTTTTCATTGTGTCCAATGTCATAACATTTATTGCAGCTCTTAAATCAATCAGAGTGTTTGGAATTGAAATTTTGTTGATAATTGTTGTGACTCTAGGTATGCTTGGGTCAACATATTTTCCCATGGAAATGACATTCGACATCAAGCCAGCTAAATTGACAATGACATGATTTGTTTGTGCATCAAATCTTTTCTTTGCAGGATTTTTGAGACAAAGCTCTTTTATGGATTTGCTATAAATCGAAATATCCTTGATTGCTTGGAGTAATGGAATTTTAACATACACATTTCTCAATTCATCAAGAACATCAAATTATGGCAATGGCGTGGGTAATTTTGGTTGCAGTAATCATTCTGGAAATGGAGGTGGTTGTATTTTTTTGATTTGTTGACCATGTTCTATATTGTTTTGTGTTGGGTCACTTTGTTTGCTACGTGGTTGGTTTTCTTATTCATCATTTTGATTCTCTTTTTGTGACTGTGTTTGAATAGGTGGAGGTTCTTTTTGCAGAGTTTGAACTGAACTTAGTTCAATGTTTTGTAGTGGCATAGTTGGGTATAATGGTCCCTCATTTACACTGTAAGTTGGTCTATATATTCGGTTGTTTGTGGGTCTAGGAGGTTGGTTGGATGGTAGTTGTAGCTGAGGTGAATTTATTTGTGGAGGAGCAGGTAAAGTTTGTTGAGGATTTTGTTGTTGATAAACTACTAGTTTCTGAGGGTATTGTTGTGGATATGGCTGAGTATTGTGACTGATAATGTTGGGGATATGGCCGATGTGACAACTGAGTGGTGGAAGATGAGCTCTCGATGGGACGAGGACGAGGGTTTCCTAAACAGGACGAGTGTTTCTACACAACTCGAGCTGCAGCCGTGCGAGGCCTAGGCGATCACAGCGTAGGAGACTGAGCTTTGGCCCCTTCCATGGCCCCTCCGGAAGCTCCACCAGAGGGGATCAATCCTCAATAGGTTTTTTCAACACTAATTAAATCGTTGCCCCCACAACGCCCTTGACCAGTAGTCTTGAAATTTATCAAAAAGCTAGATGTTCTTCAAGAGGTCAGCCTACCCCTAGTTCTCCCATGCATGGCTGCCCTATCCCTGGTAGAAAGAGGACTTATAGATCAATTCACAGGCCTCTGGCCATCTCTAAAAAATGTTCAAAGATGGGTTGAAAGGAACTAGTCCGACAAAATACAAGGGAAAATCTCCATCAAATTTTGCGGGAAAGGGTACTTCACCTTCCACTTTGAAACTAAAGAATATAAGGATTTAATCTTCATAAATGGGCCCTATTTCATGGACTCAAGGGGCGTGTATATCAACAAATGGACCCCAAATTTCGATCCAGAGCTGTATGTTCCTAGTGTTGTCTCGGTCTGGGTCCGACTCCCTCACCTCCCTCTTCATTGCTGGGGAGATGAATCGGTTCGCGCTATTGGGAATGCAATAGGAAAATATATTGTTGAAAGTGCAACAAGATGATGGAGCTTAGTGAAAAGAAGTCGCCTTCACTAAGTGGTCTCGCTGGTCATTTTTTGTGCAAAGTCTATTTTTAGACTATGTCTATTTTTAGACATATGGATCATAGTCTATGAGTTGCAGGATGCTATTTGTCGATGATTGGTCATGTTGGTAAAATAGATGGACTTCTATTTTTAGACATATGGGAAGAGTCTATTTTTAGACTACCAGGCTAAAAATAGAACAGTCAAATATTATTAGCTCTTAATAATATTTGGACTATAAACATTATCTTATTCTCTTGGAGCACTTCAGTTCGAGCGACGGATGTGGCACATGCAGCTTCCAGAAGGAAATAGGTGGTTCCTCTGGGTTAACTTGAGCTATTGTATGGAGGACTTCAGTTAGGACTTCAGTGATTGAGTTTTGTGGAGTTGGATGAGCAGTTAATGGAGTTGTGTTCAGTTTGACTTAGTTGAACTAGTTGTATTTAGTCTAATTGATCAATAGACTAAGTGATGAGTGGTGTGGATTAGTTATTAATTAATTCACTAATTATTAACTCATAAAGCAACTGAAGAATACATCAGTTAACTCAATGCATGGATAGTTCAATGGAGACAAGTGTTAGAGGTGAGTGAAAGGGCAAGACAGCTGTCAGTTGTGACTATAGTTGTGCATGTGATTTGCACAATCAGTGGGATTGAGTATTGCCAATAAGGATTGCGTGGTATATCCAAGGGAAATATGAATTTGGATCATTCATTCATCAATTTTCTCATGTAGGATTGTGCAGTGGAGGTAGGCAAGCAGCGGAGAATATTTGAGCCAATGATTGATTCAGATCTGAGCTAGTTTGTGTGTAACAGGTGGAGATAGTACTGAGTACTTGTGAGGAGTATTGTAATATTTATTGTTACATGTTCTCAATCAGTATAATATATAGATAGTTGGGGGTTTTCAGCTTTATGCTTTCCCTGGGTACATACTATGTTGATATGTGTGATTGATGCTTCAATGTGCGCATGCGTTTGTTTCTTAATTCCGCAAAATTGATGATCAACGTAGAGGAGGTTATGTATTATGCATGATTCCACAAATAGTGTATAATCAAGATAATCTTTGTGAATAAGTGTCATATTATTCAGAAATTTCTACATATATTGATCGTACTGAACCAAAAGAAAATATGCAAGCCTGTGCGTGGACCTGCGTTGAAGTGGACCTTGGCAAAGGCCTCTCGAAAGCCATCAAGCTTAAAGTGGATGACTAGAGCCACATACAGCAACTGGATTATGAGAAGATCCCCTTTAAGTGTAAGGTATGTCATGAATATGGCCGCTTTTCCAATAGATGCACTAAGCTTATTGATGTAGAAAATGGATCACAAGAACAATGGGAAATGGTCAAAAAAAAGAAAATGGTATCTTTAGTAAAATCTCCCCTTGATTCAGGCCCTTCGACCTCTTCTGCAACCCATCTCAGCCCTTCCTCCCCAACTCCCTCTAAGCCACCTCCCCTCTCCCGTCCCCAGACCCTTCCCTCATCCAACTCCTTCTTTGTCCTATCCCCCCCTGATCCCCAGGAGCCCCCTCTCCCTGAAAGCCAACGCCATGACACTATCAAATCCTCATTGCCTCTTATTATTTCCTCTCAGCCTCTCCTTGATCCTTCCCTCAATAGAATTACTACAAGCTCATATAAAGATCACGGGGGTTCTAGTGAACCCTCCAAGACACCTGGCCCGGGCAGGAAATCTGCCAAGTAGCATAGGGATGAGAACACACAAAAGGACATAAAAATGGGAACGTAGACACCCATAGAAAATTATATCCTGGGACAGCATGACAAAGAAGCAATCAAAAAGGACCAAGGGGGGCGAACTCCTCCCCGCACATCGCATATCCAATGATGAAAATATTATCTTGGAACGTCAGGGGACTTGGGCACCCCTCTAAGGTAGTAGCCCTAAGGGATCTTATCATTTCTGAGAAGCCAGGAATTATTATGTTACAAGAAACAAAACAAAACCACAAGGAAATGAGTAAATTCATTCAGCAACAGAGACAGTATAGAGGAAGCATTAGTGAGGCAAGAGGAGCCTCAGGAGGAATAGTAACAATTTGGAATCAAGATATCTGGAACTATATTTTGGAAGCAATAAATCAACAATGGACCAAAACAACTCTAGAAAATAAAGTAGATCAGCAAGCCATTATCATCTATAACATCTATGTGCTGAACCACAAAGAGATAAGGATAGTTGTTGGAATGATCTAAAAGACAATCTGAATGCAGAAGAGAACACTAACATTATTCTAGGAGGTGACTTTAATTTAATCCTCCACGCCAATGAGAAAAGGGGAGGAAGTTTTACACCTAATCCATATAGAATACAGTTGGAAAATATCATGCAGGAGCATGATCTTATGGATGTTCCTCCAAAAAACTGTAGATACACCTGGAACAACCACAAGATGGGTGCTAGTAACATCATGGAGCGGTTAGACAGAATTCTCATCAATATTACACTTCTCTCTGCTTTCTCCTTCGGATATGCTAACATCCTAACGTGCTCTACCTCCGACCACTTCCTAATAACTCTAACGCTGGAAAATCATAGGCCCCTTGGGCCCATCCCATTTAGATACAGTTCTCTCTGGAATGATATACCAGCAGTTGCAGGAATTGTTTACAGCTCTTGGATCCAACACATGGAAGGCTCTCCCCGCTTCATTTGGGAAATAAAACTACGAAAACAAAACAAGCCATAAAAGAATGGGCTAAAACAAAGTATCAAGAACCATAGAAGGTAAAAAAAGAAATTAAGAACAATCTGGAGAGTATTCAAAGAGCAATAGAGGAAAATGGCATTTCCCAAGAGAAAAAATAGCAGGAGAATGAAGTCTACTTACAGCTATACCGATTTAACAGAGAAGAGGAAACAAAATGGAGGCTCAAGTCGAGACAATTATGGTTACAAGGGGGTGACAAGAACTCAGCCTTTTTTACAAGCAAACGACAGCCAGAAAGATAAGGAATAATGTAAGCTCCATCCTAGATGCTGAAGGTGATAGACAAAGCACTCAGGAAGCTATTCGAAGAGCTACTACAAATCACTATTGGGACCTACTAACTGAAACAAAGGAAGCAGAGGATTATACAGATTTATTGTAGCATCTCCCAACAGGGATAAGTAGGGAAATGAATGACATTTTAGCAAGGAGATAGATGAGGAGGAAATCAGGAGATCTATCTGGACTCTTCAACCTGATAAATCCCCGGGACTGGATGGCTTTCCCATTTGCTTTTATCGAGCATTCTGGGGAATTATTAAAAAGGACTTGACAAAAATGCTCAATTGGATCCAATGAAAAGGAAAAATAGGAGGATATACCAATGCCACTCATCTAGCACTCATCCTCAAATAAAATAGGCCATCTTCCTTTGCTCGTTTTAGGCCCATATCACTCTGTAACTCCTACTATAAAATCTTGACAAAATTCATTGTTACTCGCCTAAAGCCTTTGCTCCCTTCCCTCATTTCAGAAAATCAAGGGGGATTCTTAACCAACAGACAGATAACTGATTCCATTTTACTTGTGCAAGAAGCCATCCACTCGAGTCAAACCAGAAACGAGAAAGGGTTTATTCTCAAGCTTGATCTGGCCAATGCATTTGACCAAGTGAGACACTCCTTCCTCTTGGCAGCTTTGAAGAAGATGGGATTTGATGACCGCTTTCTCAACCTCATTCAAGCCTGCATTTCAAGGCCATGGATCTCCCCTCTTGTAAATGGCAGACCTGGAGAAGCTTTCCAATCCTCCAAAGGCCTCCGAAAAGGTTGCCTTCTCTCTCCTTATCTCTTCATTCTAATGGCTGAATCCTTCAGCATGGTGTTGGACTCCAACCGGAAGGTTGGCTTAATCACAGGGATAAAATTTTGGAATGGGGTCAAGAACATAAATCATTCACAATTTACTGATGACACCCTACTGATTGGAGGGGCCTCCACTACAATAGCGCTACTCTGGCAGAATGGTAAATAATTTGAAAAGCTGCATATATGGCTAGAACACAACAGTACAAGTGCTCCACAATATCGCCAACATCTTTGGAGTCACATGCAAGTATGATTGGACTCACTTATCTTACTTAGGCATGCCTGTAAGTGCTGGACCTTTGAGAGTAAAAGTCTGGGACACAGTACTCCACAAAATGAAAAGAAAAGTATAGCAGTGGGGGTCCATTTGGCTCAACCCAGCTCATCGCCTCATTCTTCTCAAGTTAGGTATATCTTCTCTCCCCCTATATCATTTTTCTGTTCTTCAAGCTCCACCCTCCTTCCACAACAAAATGGAAATCGTCCTTCGCCAATTCCTATGGCAGGGGGGGAAATGATAAAAAGAAATTCAACTTGATTAATTGGAAGTAGGTGATCCAGCCCCAAGACCGAGGAGGTCTTGGAATTAGATCTCCTAAATTTCTCAATTTAGCCTTTGGAGGAAAAATTGTTTGGAGACTCATTATTGGGCCCCCAGCATGGTGGAAAAAAGTTCTAGAAATTAAATATCTTAATTTTCCTAGACAACAGCTTCTTGATTGAGATATTCCCAATAGAAACTCCTCCAAAATTTGGCGTTTATGCAAGAGAGAAATTCCACTAATTGCTCAAAATACTTCTAAAATCCCCAAGGGAGGTGCAAGCATCAATATTGGAGCTGACAAAATCATGGTTCAACATCCAATAAACAGACATGGGGGAGTCCACCCTATCCTTTCCTTTTTTGAAAGAACAGGCATACAGTTCCTGGACCAGATCTCCCAATGGGGTCCTCGCACCCTTCTTTGGTTAGGTTGGGCCTTCCCAGCCATACCCAATGGCCTTAACACAAGTCTTTCTGCCCTTCAATCCCATTTGCACAGTATAGCCCCTGTCAAAAAGAATGATCTTGATGGGTTTCATTGGGACCCATCCAGATCCTCTTACACCATCCAAGCTGCTCACCATTACATTTGCAACATCAGCTTCCCCATGCCAAGTTGGAACCACTGGAAGGTGGTTTGGAAATCCGAGGCAATTCCAAAAATTAAGTTTTTTCTCTGGACCCTCCTCAAAGGGAAAGTCCTCACAGTGGAAAATTTGTAAAAGAGGGGAATCAATGGCCCCTCTCAATGTCCTAACTGCTTAGCTGCTGAAGAATCAATGCATCATCTCTTTATTGAATGCTCTTTTGCCATCAACTGCCGGAGGAATTTATCTCATAACTATCAAATCCCATGGAACACCCAAAACACCATAGGAGAAATTCTTTACAAATGGAAAAAAAACTACCCCTGGTAGCACAGGAAAAATAACACAGTGAAGAGAGTCTGGGATATTCTTCCCCACAACATGCTATGGAATATCTGGCTAGCACGAAATCGGAAGGTTTTTAAGGATAAGGATTCGACTGTTAGAAGTCTTTATACCAAGGCAAGGAGTCTTTCCCTTGAGATCATCTCAGTGAAGAATTTGAGAAGTGTAAATGTCAATGAACTCAGCATAGAAGAACGCATTTTCATTGGACACCTATTAGACCAAAACACCAGCAATCAGAAGGGCAACGCTGCTAGCAACAGAAAGAACAATGTTTCTCCTAACTGGAAGATCAGGCTAAAAGAGGAAGAATTTGTAGGTTGGCTTAAAAATAGCAATAGGCATTATCTCTGTTTCGATGGGGCTTCAAAGTTGAATCCCGGGGTAGCAAGGGCGAGAGGAGCTATTTTTAATGCTAATGGGGATAAAATGCTCTCATACGAGTGGGGTCTTGGCCACACTTCCAATAACAGAGCAGAAGCCCTGGCCCTTTACCAAGGTCTTATCAAACTTGGGAAGCTTGGTATAGACACAATCACGATATTGGGAGACTCGGCGATAGTCGTCAGTGCAGTGGTCCAGAACAGGGATCTTCCCAATGCTCTCCTTCAGCAGATTATCAGACGGTGCCAAATCTTAGGACACACTATAAAAGACATGCGTTATTATCATGTTTTGCAATCACTCGATAAAATTGCTGACAGTCAAGCCAACAAAGCCTGTACCAGATCATTGGGCTGCCTTATCTGCAATGGCATGGAATCATTTCAGCATATACCATGATGAAGAGACCTCCGGGATCCGATCAACACCTCAACTCATCTGATATGATAGTTTGGTCAAAGATTGTCCTCATTTTGCCTGTGACTAAGATCTACATAGGGATCTGGCAGTTCTTTCGAATCATCACTTCCTCACCTCTCGTCAGTGAATTGACTGTCCTTCTACCTCCCGGCCATCCCTTCTCTGCGCTTCCGAATCACTCTCCTGATTCTCCTTATCTCTTTTCAGTTCTCCCCCCATGCTCTTCAATCTCCATCTTGAACCCTATCTATGCCCCTTTTCTCACCCCTATCCGCATCCTTTCTGTCCCCCGCTCTGCCTTTTCAATTTCATGCCATGCCTGCTTACCTGTGAGCTCCCTGCGGCCCACCCTTCGTGTATCTCAAACAACCTGCCTCTGTCGAGTCCGGACCAAATAACTCTCTTGTCGCCAATCACTATGCATTATGGCAAATACACTCCCCCCAATTGCGAAGATTATATGGGGACCCACTGATGCATTACAATAAAACTTAACCTGTCATCGCATCCATCGCAGATCGCAAGCCGAGAAGTCACAGAACGCATCCATCGCAGATTGCAGATCGCAAGCCACATCACAGATCGCATCCGTCGCATATCGCAGCCATCGCAGATCGCAAGCCACATCGCAGATGGCATCCGTCACAGATCGCAGCCATCGTAGATCGCAAGCCACATCACCGTCACAGATCGCAGCCATCGTAGATCGCAAGCTACATCGCCATCGTAGATCACAGATAGCAAGCCACATCGCAGATCGCATCTGTCACAGATCGCAGCCGTCGCAGATCGCAGTCATCGCAGATCGCAAGCCACATAACAGATCGCAAGCCACATTGTAGATCGCAGCCGTCGCAGATCACAGTCGTCCCAAATCACAAGCCACTTCGCAAATCGCATCCATCGTAGATCGCATCCATCGCAAATCACAGCCACCGCAGATCGCAGCCGTCACAAATCACAAGTAGAGCTCAAACAGCTAAGAGCCCAGCAAAGAATTTTGGACAGCAAGATGGACAATCAGCAGATGATCATGAAGGCAAAGATTGAAAATCAAAGTAGGCTTATAAAAGAAAAATACAAGGCTAATATAAATATGTTCCTGCACAGAATTTCATCTTTACATGAACAGTTCAGACTACTTTCAAATAGATGCGCCCATGCTGAGGAGTAAATAGAGATATTGAGATACATGATGGAAAAGAAGAATGCCCTGCGTGGAGATGAAGAGGATCAACCTAAACAATCGACAGTGAAGCAAATGAGTCATATAAATATAGATTGAAAATATTCTGCAAAAGTTGTTTTCTTTTGTTTCAGTTTGTAAGGGTTTATTTCAGTCTAAATTTCACCTCAAAGCCTAGAAGGCAGGAGCAAGGAGGTTTTTGTAACTGTAACTCCTACTCTCCTCATACTTCTTTTCATTGTATTATGTACCTCAGGGGAATAGCCTTCTCCACCCTTTTTTGAAATATAATATAGCAATCGATGATGTTAAAAAAAAAATGTTGGGGATATGGCTGAGAAAATGGTTGCTGATATTGCTGAGGTTGTTTTTGAGTAAATTGTTGAGGAAAATAATATCCTTTCCATCCTTGTTGTGGGTACGTTTGCTGCTATTGATTAAACCAATTTTACCAAGGCATAGGAACATTCCAAGAATTTTGAATAGTCACATTATAATTTGTTGAATTTGGATTTTGGTACATACCTAGAGGTCTTGGCTGCCATGGCCTTTAGCTCCCATGAAATACATGTTCTCCATTTTTGCATTGCCTTCCAAATTGTAATTCTGCAAAATTTTCATCTTTGTGCAATCCTTAGTGTCATGATTTTCTATACAAAACCCACAAATTTGCACATTATCTAAAGGACATTCTTTCAAATCATATTTTCGTCTGCATTTGGGATAGAATATAGATAATTCTTGCTCTTATTCATCTTGTATTTTCTTTGTTTTCAAAGTGTCTATTTGGTTCCCCAAAGTACTTAGAAGGTCTGTTTTGAAATCTTCAAATAGATTGCCTAGTTCAGCTCTAGTAATATTTCTTATAGCAGATTTTGTGATTTTTGATGTCATGGCTCTTTTTCCATTCCTTGCCCTACTTCTAGAGTACTTTTGACACAAGTTAGCAATCTTCTAAAAAGGTAAATTAGAAATGTCCCCTTTACCCATGAGGTTGAGGTCATCTAGATACTCATCCCAGATGCCTTTAGGAAATATTTTTCGAATAAGATCAACAGACATGGTTCTATTTTTTTATTTTTGTAGATTATATGACAATCTTTCCAAGTATTCCTCTAAGGTCTCATCTTCTTGTTGATTCATTCTAAATATGTCATCTTTAGAATCTTTTGATCGACAATAAGGTTTATACTTCTTCAAAAATTTCTTGCTCATGTCATCCCAATTAGTGACTGAGTGTTCACCTAATTCCATGAACCACCTAAGTGCTACTACTTTTAAGGTAGCAGGAAAAAGTCGAAGTCTATGTGCATCATCGTTATATCCATAGGTTCAGCATACTATGTCAAATTCAAACAAAAACGAGTCTTGGTCTTCAGATGCCATACCCTAAAATATTGGTAATACAGATGGCAGTATATTCTTCATTTTAATTTCCTCATCCATATACTCTCCTCTATCTTGAATTGGAAATTTAAATGTGGATTCCTCTGTGTCTGGTTGATTTGGATTTCCTGCAAACAGATTATCATTTCCTTGTTTTTATTCATTCTCCCTTTTCCTTCTCCTTTCTTCCATTTATCTCTCATACTCTCTTAGTTGTTCCGGAGTAGGTCCTCTGGATCCTCCATCTTCAGCCATTGTAATTTGTGATTTGTCTAAGGTTTCTACCTCTTCTTCATGTTTTAGTTCTTGAGGGAAAATTTGTTCAAAGATAGGCTGTTGGATTTTTGTACTACTCTCTTTTAATTTCCCTACTGTATAAGTCTCAGGTATATATCTTTTCTTTGCCTGATGAGATAGTAGGATTTGTCTTTCAATGAGAGTAAGTCTTGGGCCTGATCTCTATTTTTCCTGGGGGGTTTTTGTGAATCTTCCTTTCTCATCCCTAAACCTAGACATAAATAAACATGACTGAAATTTAAATTTAAATCTATGTTTTTTTTTTTTTTTTTTTTTTTTTTTTTTTTGAAATCTTTCTAGTTGCACCTCCTCGGAAATGGCGCCAAAAGTGTTTATTCTTTACTTACTAAGGTAAGTTAAGCTCTTAATTCCTTTATCAACCTGGAAAATTACACTTAGAGGTGCTCACCTAAAGTATATAGATCTAGAAGGATCTAAGGTTCTAATGTCAACCTAGTGAAATGAAATTAAAGTTGCTCTCTTACAAGAGGTCCTTCATTGTCTTTTCAATCACTCAAGCATTAATCAAGATAAAAAATTAAAAATTAAAAATTAAAAAAAAATAAATAAATAAATCTTATGAAATTCTAATTGCCTAAATAACAAAAACAAAGTATTAATGACTGGTTAAAATCCTATCATTCCGTTACAAGAATATTGCTCATAGAACTTTTCCCAATCATAACAATCCAAAATAATTTCAATAACTAACTAAATCAAACATTGAATGAGATGAGTAATGTTGCAAACCAATAACAGTTGAATCTTTCTACAAGAATCACTTATCAAACTGAAAATTGAATTTAACAATTACAATCTGCATCACTTGGAAATCAAACCGAAACTATCTTCAAAGTCAAAGCTAATAAGCAAATATGGAAGTTGTATGACAACAAGCATATATATCAATTATCAAGATCAAAATTGGTTGAATCCTTTTACAAGGTTCTTTTCACAATGAATGCAAGTCCTTTTCAATTGATAACTTTAAAAACATAACCTTTAGTACAACACATAAAATAACTTCTAACTTTCAAATTCGAATATGCAACTAGTAAGGAAACTTGAAAACAGAGTGTACGGGCGTAATGATGAGGGCCCTTCAACACTTCACAAGCACACTGAAAAATGATTCAAGAGAGTATGACTATTGGATTTGGAAGCATAAACTTGATAATGAAGTTTGTATTAAATTTGGAGATTAAAAATGTACAAACTGTACTTTCATATGTTCACCATCTAGCTCTAAAAAATAGTCTTCTTCCATAGGTTATTTATCATGAATCCTATAACAAAAGAACTTGTTCCTCCTCCATATTATCCTAACAGAATTCTATTAATTACATCCAAGAAAGTCAAAATTGAATCAGTTCCTTCATTTATGCAAAAATTCTCAAAATAGAAATTATTCTCTTCACAAAATTTGGAAATCTTGTTGAAATGGCTGGGTTTGACCAGTGTTGACTGGACACCTGTTTCCTTCAAAACTAAAAGTGGATAGGTGATCCACCATCCGTGTACATTTTACTTCATGCCCACAATCTTCAAGTTCGCTCACCTGCTGTGCAACATGTCAAACAATGGAGCATTTACAGGAAGTCACAACTTCTTGTAATTTTCTGAAAAATGTCATTTTTAACATAATAATTTCAAAAATTAATTTCAAGCTAAAAATAATGATAATGACATCATATCATTTAGTTTCTAAGGATTATAGCTAGAATATGAAGGTTAAATGGTCAAAAATGATAATGAAAAGAGGATTTTAAGTGGAATGGACAGTCATAATTTGATACCAACTGTGACTATTGATCTGACCTACTGAAGAAGGCAGAAGGCTGAACTAAAGAGCAGAAGAATGAACTGAAGGTCCCCTTCTCCCCCATGCCTGAGGAGTTGTATGTCCCCAAACACTGAGGAAAGGTTACTGCTACTACAAATGATAATGGAAATACTGATACAAAGAACCAAATTGCTACAAATTTGTGTTGAGATCACAAAATTGTATAGTCTTCAACCGCTACACACCTGTGTGCAATCTTGCATATGTGAATAAATAGTGTCAATGTCGAACATAAGCAAGAATCATTGGATTACCAACCATTGAGGAAGTCGTTTACCAATGTGATATATCCCACCTTTGATTTCAATGGGAATCAAGGCACTAGGTACATTCTACTAGCCATGAACAAATTTCTTGAAGTTGAATGGATTGTAGAATTCATCCACTGAGAAATATTGATGTATTTCCTTATTAGATGACAAGGATCCCTGCCAATAAGGCATGAAGGCTCCTAGGTACCTTATCTAACTGTAATCCTAATCCCAAATATTGTGTTGATGTCGATGGGATAAGGCTTGTAGGCAGGTAAGTCTTAAGGAATCCCACATCAACCAACTCGAGTACAAACATAATTGTTAGAAAATTATATATTACAGAGCAATGGAACACATAAAATATTACAACAATATAAACACAGAAAACATATAAAACAAGAGAGGCATAGATATACATGGTTCACCCAGTTTGGGCTACATTGACGGAGAAACAACCAGTCCTTCTTTTATTATATTATCTAGCAAACTGAAGAGATACAACCTACAGCAGATATGTTGTAAATTCCTCTTCACTCTCAATCTCCTCTCTCTTCCTCACTTAGAATATAGATATACATAGACGTAATAAAATTCCCTCATATATAGCAAGGGGTTTCCTTCTAGGGCAAAAAAACCTAAATTAAGCATAACTTCTACTGTCAGATCTTTGCCTAATGAATGGCCTAGATTGACTAGAAATTACTATTCTTTTACAAGGCAATTATGCTTCTATTCTTAGATTCGGGGGTGCTGTCCCTGATCCCCCTGCCAGGCGGGGGCTCCCAAAAGGTCGCAACCACCCACCCTGGACCCCCCCTGAAGCAAATATTTTATAGGTGGTGTTGCCACCCCATTTCGAACTAGGGTCCAATGTGGCGATACCTTTGAATACAGAAGATAATGAGGCTCCACACCCAAAAATCTCCCACTTGGAGACTGATTATAGGAACTCCACCACTTCTTCATTTGCTAGATAATGACTCCACTTTGGACCTAGTTGTTTCTCATCTTCTTCATCATACTTGAAGACCAATTAAAACTGAGCAAATTCTGAATTTCTCCCTAGTTACAACTTTTGTTAACATATCTGCAGGATTCTAGCTGGTGTGTCTTTTCCAACTTCAATTGTCCATCTTCTAATGCTAACCATATGCAATGGTACTTGAGTTTTATATGCTTAGTCTTGGAATGAAATGTAGAGTTCTTTGCAAGATGTATGGCACTCTGGCTATCACTGTATAACCTGCCCAACTCCTGCTTCTTACCCAATTCATCCAGAAACCTTTGTAACCAAATCATTTCTTTGCTAGCCTCTGTAGCAGCAACATACTCTACTTCTGTTGTTGAGAGTGCAACAATACTTTGCAATTTTGAGACCCAACTGGCAGTTGTTCCACCTATAGTAAACACATACCCTGTTGTGCTCCTCCTATTATCTCTACCCCCCGCCATATCTGCATCAACATATCCTTGTAGAGCAATGTGTGAACCACCAAATCATAATGCTTGATTTGTGGTACCTCTCAAATACCTGAGAATCCACTTCACCGCCATCCAATGTTCTTTTCCTGGATTTTTCATGTACCTGCTTACAACTCCCACTGCATGTGTGTTATAGACATATTTGGGTACTGCAACCCCAATCACATATGTCCATAAACCAAGGGCTTATAAACCCCTAAAAGTTTTGTTTCATACCCTAAAGGATCAAGGTTAACTGATTACATCATTTCCCAGAAGTTCTCCTTGAAAAACTGCTCAGAACTAGTCAAAACTGGACCATACAGACTGCTCTGTGCTAAGGGTGCGATGCATCTCACCTGTTACACACAGAGGATGCGATGCATACTAAAAATACCTTCTATAGGGTGCGATGAGTGAGAGCAGACAAATGGTAGAGGCAGTTTGCTAGGTGGAAACTCAGAGAATCTTCTAGAAACTGCTCATATGACACTTTCCTCTCTGAATTCACCCAGGGATGAGTAAGAGATCATGAAATCTCCAAGTGGAACCAAGAACTATCAGTGAAATGACACTAATCAAAATCCCAAAAGATGACTCACCCGCCTGCAAATATCTATATATGGGTCCCTCATTCTAGAGATCCAGAGGCTGGAATTTTGTATTTTGTCAGGAAGTGTTGTTGGTTTCTCTGTGAAGCATTTTATTGTTGGGTGATCTAGCTTTTCATGAGGTGAAAAGGGCTTTCATGCTGGGAGGATGGCGTTGGATCAAACAGTTGGTTTGTAATCCTCTCTTCTACTACTTCTACCAATAAAGCTATTTGAGTTTTCCTCCATATACTTGTATATTTCTGAATCTTGTATTTGTGCATGCATTTGTATGGTTGACGTAGATCTGATTCTACATTGTTTATGGTTATAGATCTTTATGCTTTGATGGTATTTTGCTGCTTTGACTCTATAGGTATTCTTTGAAGTGGGACAAGTGAGAAAGGAATGGCGAAAGCTCTATCAAAGGAGAGAGGAAACAAGCAAGGAGCCAAGTGAAAGACTAAGGTTGGTGCTCTCTGCTTCTCTCTCATCTATCTCTCATAAAGGAAAACACAAGTTACTTTGAATTGTTTGTTTCTAAGATAGCTACCCGTCTTAGTGGGACTAGTAGATCTTAGTAGACACTAGTTTTCCCAGAAATAAAATGGCCACTCCACTAGGGAGTGAATAGTTTGTTTGTTTGTTACTGTTGTTTGCTTTATAAACTACAAATGGAGCCTGAAGTTAAGCCAACTAGCGTTCGAACTGCTTTTGCTATGCAACTGCAAAGCAGATCAACGTTGCTTCAGTCAATCTCTGGGTTGGTTTATGAACTGAACATCTGACTTGCAAACATCCTAAGTGCCTTGGTGGTAGCTCAATAACCTCATTAGATCAGTCCTATAGTTTTTGTTTACTGTCTATCATAATCTTGGCCTAAATCCCTGAACTTAGCTACAAATGGTGAGTGAAAACCAAGCTCAGTCTCGTCCCTGAACCATCGCACTGTCTCTCATTAGTAGCCTGGATGCATCGCACCTCCCGTTTGTTGTAGGTGAGATGCATCCCTGTTTCCCTTAAGGACAGGTGCAATGATTGAATGAGACTGTTTCTCTCTCCATATTTTGGTTTTTTCTTCATTGTTTTTAGCTCTATTCAGTAGTTTTGTTGCCTATGATCAGTATATCATTGTTCAAGCATTCTTCCTTGGCATTATTAAGCCTCCATTGATAAGGAATTGTGAATGTTTTTTATGTATTTTTCATCATTTACAGTCCTCCTTTGCAAATAGTAGCTTAATCGAACTATCGTCTTTTGATTCGGAAGTGTCACAACTGTCATTTTCAGTCAAGAAAAAGAGTGTCGTAAATTCTTCCTCTTTTAGATGGTCGATTGTAATTTTGCCATTGTATTTGATTTGAATTGTCAATTCTTTGAAGTGTCGAAACAGTTTTCCATTCGAAAGTGAAAGTGTCGTCTTAGTCTTCCTTTCGTTTTTTGAAAAGAAACTGCTGAAGTGTCGCTTTGAGGAAAAATAGTTCAGATCTATACTTAGTTTTCTTTTTTTCATTCTCACATTAAGGAAATGAGAAAAAAAATACATGCATGTACATTTGCACTTAGACTGCATGCAGAAATTGATTTAGGAAAAGTGCATCTTAGTGTGTGCTCTCTGCTCTTTGTTGAAAGAATTTTACTCTTCTTTCCTTAGTAGCTAGGATTTTCATTGCTAAAAGAAAATAAATGATTGTTTATCATTTATATTGCATATTTTGGAATTGTACATCTACATCACATGGTGAACCTTGAAAGGAAAACTTCTTAAGAAAGATCAATTGTAAAATAAATCTCAATGAACATAAAAACGCTTTGGAACCTAACGCACAACATCTACAAGTCTAGGCTAGAGACATATTCCAGTGTCGTAAAGCCTGGTAACTATCGTTTTCATCATAGGTTGGGTGATTCCTCCTCTTTGATACAACAAGTGCCAGTACAGACCTGTGCTCCCACGTACCGTTGAGTATATATTGGGAGACCACAATACGCTGATATCCTTTATCCTTAGGAAGGCATGTCTACCGCCCTATCGATCGCAATGCACTGAACACAGCATTTGGGAAGATTGACTACCGTATGTAAAGTCCTCAGTGATTTCTCTATAATTTACCACCAAGGTGTATATTGTAGTTTTGTGATTGGTTTGGTAATCCCTCTGTCTAGATTTCTAGAGTAGTCACTTTCATTCCTTTTCGACTCCTTAAAAGAAAAGGTCCATCTGAGCACTTGTCACTTCAGGATCATTAAAAGTCGAAGGTGACTAGAGTCATCTTTAGCTTTTTCTCGACTCTTAAAAATTGAAAAAGTAAGTTGTGTCAAAGCGTCATAAAATTCATTTAATTCGGTAACATTTTCCCCTTTTAATTTTGAGTTGATCAAGTAATCCGCAATCGTGGAAGAAATTCAATCAAAACCCCATCATTCGTAGAGACTAACGAGTCAACCGTCTTTGACTCCAAAAACAAAACCATTCTGTGCCAAGCGATCTCGTTTAACTAGGTCGAAATCTCCTGGTTTATTTGAAACTTGTGTTTCAACATCATCAGAGACTCCAGTTACTCCAATTATTTCTGCTACCCTTGCCTCTACAGAAGAAGTCTTGCAGTTACAAGAGGACATTAGAACTGATCCTAGTGTAATAGTAAACACTTCTATTCTTGAACCAGCTCCATTTAGGGTTGATTTTGAAGGTGTCACCCCTCCAACATCTGTCGTTGCAGAGTCTATACCTTCTTCGGCACCAAAAATATTTTATGGACCTAATGGTCTCCCTCTTCCACCTGGACTGGTTGCTATAGAAGATATTGTGGAGGATCTTCCATTCAATACCCCATTGCATTTTGGAACTAGGATCCACTTATATCCTTCTACCACAGAAGTTAGTTCTTTTGATCACCCTTCATCGCAAGTCCCTATCAAATCACTAGGAAATCTTTTGGATAGACTCGATATGTCTAAACAACCATCGACATCTAGGACTATGTCATGTGATACAGTAGCAGTAGAAGCTCATGCTGCTACTCCAACAATGTTCGCTGGTATACCATCTGTCCCAACTAGTTCTCAATCGCTAGATGGAGTCCACCCAGGGACTGTTTCGATATCATGGTCTGTTCCTATTTGTTCGTCCGGAATCTTATCTGGAGTTTCTTATGTTGAGACTCGGAAAATTGATCCTTCACATCAATATCAATTTGGGTAGTCTAGTCTCCAAAGACCAATTTACCCTTTGAACACTGGATTGCCGCCATATGGGGGGCAGTATGCCTTTTCATTGTTCCCTCCAAGAGAGCAACCATATGAGAGTTCACAACAAAATTCGGGTCAAGTTGGAATTGCATCCAGTGGTTGGATACCAATACTGCCTCAATAGCCAAGAGTTGTATATTCAATGCAACCAAATCAACTTGTGTTGAACATTCCCACTATACCATCTATTATGACAGTGTCACAAGTACAAGCACTGCCTATTGTATGTCAACCTCAAGTCTCTCAGGTCGTAGTACAATAGCCTCTTGTCTCCACGACTCAGTCACAACCACAGATTAGTGGCTCCTTAACTAAAGCGACCCAAGCTTAAACGGTTACTATCACCCCTCATCTTGGTCAAACATCTAGTATTGGACAACAGAAAATGGCCCAACAACCATGGCTAGTACAATATCAACAACTGCAACTCCAGCAAGCTTACCGAGGACCTGAGCAACAAAACTTTCCAGGTAATGGGCAACCATTTGTTCAGAACGGTTACCAACAATCATACTATAATGGTTATGCCCATCAACCTTATCAAAGTTATCAACATCAAATACATTATGCTGGTATGCAAAGACCCACTGCTCAGGCAATCCCATCCTATCCTAGGTATGCTTCATCGAACTTGAATCAACAGTTGCATTTTGGAGCAACTTTAGAATTACCAAATCTAAATCGGCTAACAAATGATCCAATTGCTTATGTCCCTTGGTGGCCAGTGATTCGTCATAAACTTCCATCAGATATTCCTAAATTCAATGGAAATTCGGGTGAAGATCCATCGAATCATGTGATGACCTTTCATTTGTGGTGTTTGTCCAACACCCTCAATGATGATACGATTAGGCTTCGCCTTTTTCAGAGAATGCTAACTAGTCTGGCAGAAAAATGGTACATCGAATTTCCAAGAGCTTCATTCGATAACTTCAGCACCCTTGCCACCACCTTTTTAACCCATTTTCACTTACCCATAAGGTACGAAACAGGAACGGAGCTCCTTACCAATTTTAAGCAGACAACAGCCACTCACATATCTTATCATATTCATGAGTGGCGACATCGTCATCGAATGTTAAAGACATATGTTCCTGATCAGATTTTAGCTGAATGGTTTATTAAGTCATTGTTATCTTCTATTACAAAAGATGTGGCCAAGGGAGGAGTCGTCACTAAAGAGCAAGTCATTGCTCATGCACAATATCTAGACTTGATCTATACTCAGTCTGGCATGCTCTACGATAAAATTCTTGATGCTCCTAGACTAAAAAATTTTGTTCCTCCCCCTCCTAAATCGAAGAGGGACTCTCATGCCAGCGACGGTGTGATTAGCACCTCAAGTAAGCAAACCACAAAGGCCCCATATGGTAAAGCCCTTGCAGTTTCCAGTAAAAAAGCAAATGACAAACTTCCTGCCTCGGAGGTTAATGTCGTGTCGACTAATAAAGACAAAGAACCAAAGCAACCAGGGGGCAGGAAGAAAGGGAAAAACAAAAAGAAGAAATAGGAAGATTTGATTCCTGAGAAACCTTTTGGAAACCCTTCTGGGAAAAATAAACCTAGTCAGCCATGTCTTATATGCGATGGAGACCATTGGAAGAAAGAATGTCCACATAAAACTGAGATCAAGAAGTTCTTTAAGAGTTCAAATACCTTAGCAGTGTTGACTGATCCGTTTCTGAACCCAGAAACCAATCTGGTTGCTAGCGATAATGCTTCCCCATCCCAAGTGCTTATGTTTCCCATTTCGAAATAGAAAAATGATGATTTGATATCAACAAGGAATAAAGATTATGGGAATCCACAGATGTCAAACAACAAGGCTACAGATCAACCTAGTAGTTCGACAACAACTTCGACCGAAGTTGTGCCACCCATCATTCCTGAGCTAACAATAAAGCCGCCAAAGGGAGTAGTACACAAATCAGCATTTAATCCTCATGCTCGGGCAACACAAAATTATAATATAGTAGGGGATCTGGCCCAATCACCATCCGCTATGTCAACACTTGAAGTACTGCAAAATTGCCCCTCCCAAAATCAAGCTCTATTATCAGCAATAGGTAGAATTGACCCAACGGATTCCAATCTTGTGGCCTTTAATCATAAAGGATACAAACCTTAGTTACCGGCTCAACTCGCTTTCCTCATCTAGGTAAAAGCCCTTAACAAAACTGTTCATCAAACAATCATTGATGAGGGGGAATCTACCTACATTATGTCAAGGAGTTGCTGGAAAACTTTAGGCTCACCACCCTTGTCAATATTATCAACGACATTAAAATCATTTAATGGATGAACATACACCCCGTATGAGATTTTAAGTAACTTGCAAGTTGAACTGGGGGACAAGACAATAGAAATTGACGTTGAGGTTATCGATGGAAACCTTGATTACAATATCCAATTGGGAAGGCCCTGGATTTACGCCATGGCAGCTGTTGTGTCAACATATTTTAGAAAGATTGCATTTCCCTTCCAAGGAGGAATTACAATCGTTGACCAACAAACCTTTCTCCCCAACAGTTCACAAGTTACGGGAAGCATTCCAATGATCCATGGAAGCTCTCAATCACTTCAAAATGTTGGAGTAGGCCTCCTAAAAGACCTTGCCTTAATGGGTACTTTTTCCCTACCACCTCTGAGTAATTTGGCGAAAGTGGCCACGGTGGAAACCTACAATATGATATCTTCGATATCTACACAGATTCAAAATATTTCCAAACATTTTGTTAGCATGGATCATCAACAGGTATTGCTTCCAAGCCCAATAGAAATTTTGTAGCAATCAATTCTCTTGGCCTGGGTGGCAAACCCAAATCAACGCTCATCAAGTGTTTGGATAGATAGGTCTAAGGAATATGGCACCTCTTCAGATCCTTGGTCGCATGTACATTCTACAAATGAAGGAATCATTCAGTCAATGAAGATAGGAGAGGCACCATGGGAATATTACCACCACTGTTCCCATCTTCAGGATTACAACGAAGATTATTCCAGCAACCTTAATCATCCTTCAGTTTTTGATTTTCTATCAAATACTATAAATACAGTGGATTCCAAGCGAAATCTATCCAATATTGAAGAAACTATCGCCATAAATATCTCGACCAAACCTAATGTTGTAGAGAATATTCATGTTGGCAA
This sequence comes from Pinus taeda, assembly GCA_000404065.3. Classification (NCBI taxonomy): domain Eukaryota; kingdom Viridiplantae; phylum Streptophyta; class Pinopsida; order Pinales; family Pinaceae; genus Pinus; species Pinus taeda. Next base: position 11,871 of record APFE031552427.1, on the reverse strand, counting down.
ATCATGCTCTTCTTCAGAACTTGAAATATATTGCACTCTCTTTCGCAAATTCAGAGATGTCTTTGCACAATCATATGAAGAAATTCCAGGCATAGACTCGAGCATAGTTGAACATGAAATCAAGATGTATACAGATGTCAAACTAATACAACAACGACTTCGGTAGGTACAACCAAAGAAAGCCACTGCCATCAAGGAAGAAGTGGAAAAACTTCTGCATGTTGGTTTCATTTACCCTATTCCTCTAATATATTGGGTATTGAGTATTGTTCCTGTGATGAAAAAACAAGGAACAATTAGAGTGTGTGTTGATTATAGGGATGTAAATCAAGCTTGTCCAAAGGACAACTACCCTACACCCTTTATCGACCAGATAATTGATGAATGCGCCGGATGCGAAATCTTTTCATTCATGCATGGATTTTATGGGTCTAATCAAACAAATATCCGCCCACAGGACCAGTCAAAGACTACATTTATATGTCCATGGGGCACATTCGTGTATCGTAAACTACCTTTTGGTTTAAAGAACGTAGGGAAAATTTTCTGAGGGTAATTAATTATGCCTTCCACAACATCAAGAACATCGTTCAACCGTATCTCGACTATCTACCAGCTCATTTGCGAAAGCAGACTGATCATGCGCAGCATTTGAGAGCTATATTTCTACGTTGCCGACACTACAAAATACGACTCAATCCACACAAGTGTGTGTTTTATGCTGGTTCTGGTTGTCTACTTGGTTTTGTAGTTTCTAAGAATGGGATTCGACTCAACCCATGTAAGGTTCATACAATCAAAAATATGTGTCCACCTTCAAATTTGCTTCAGATTTAGAAACTCCAAGGGAAAGCAAACTTTCTGAGGAGGTTCATTCCAAATTACACCGAACTTGCTAAAGGTTATACGTGTCTTTTGAAAAAATAAGTGCCCTTTAAATGGGATCAGGTTGCGCAAGATTCCTTTGATGCTCTAAAGGAATCCCTAATAAAAGCATCATTAATGTATGCTCCTGACTATCAAAAAGACTTTAACTTGTATCTAGCTGCAGCAGATACAACCATCGCATTGGTTTTAGTTTAAGAAGACAATGGAATCGAACATCCTGTTTATTATTTAAGTTGAAACTTAAATGATACAGAAAGAAAGTACTCCTATGTTGAAAAGCTAGCTCTTGCAACTATTCAAGTAGTATAGAGATTTCGACACTATATCCTCTTTCGCAAAACTAACATTTTGTCAAATTGCAACCCTATGACTTACATTCTGTCGCGTCAATTACTAGGGGGAAAATATTCGAAATGGATAGCCATTTTGCAAGAGTTTGATCTGGAATTTGTAAAATCCAAATAAAAGAAATCTCTAGTTTTCGTGGAGTTACTATGCGACTTCCCATCGTCGTCCAACGATTCAACATCCAAAGCATCAATCGTGGATGAATCTTTATTTCTTATATCGTCAAGCGATCCATGGTATGGAGATATAATAATCTATCTCCAAACTCAAACATACAGGCCTAATACCTCTCACTCTGAACAATGACGTACTTGATACCAAGCAAAAGACTACATGATCGTCGGTGATACACTTTACCGTCGCGATATTGATACAGTTATGCAAAGGTGCCTCATGCATAAGGAGGCCGAAAAAGTCATGAATGATTTCCATTCAGGCGCGTGTGGGGGTCATCAATCTGGTTATGCTACGGTGCAAAATATCTTATGAGCAGGTTACTTCTGGCCAACTATGTTCAAATATTGCATAATCGCAGTCAGAAATTGCCATGCTTGTCAAATATTCGACCACAAAAATAGACTACCACCCACACCTCTGCATCCAGTAGTTTCTATTGGGCCATTCACCAAGTGGGGCATAGATTTCATGACATGTAACCCCACCTCGACCGGGGGGCATGGGTATATCATAGTCGCAATTGACTATTTTACAAAATGGGTCGAGGCAATGCCTACATTAAACAATAGTGGTGAAGCGGCTGCTCTTTTCTTTTTCAATCATGTAGTCTCTAGATTTGGTGTTCCACAAGCTATAGTCACAGATCATGGATCACATTTCTGCAATCACATGATGGTTGAATTGGCTGCCAAATTAGGACTGTCCCACGACAGTTCTACTCCATATTATCTGCAAGCTAATGGACAAGTTGAGGCCATCAACAAAGTCCTGAAGCGCATGTTGCAAAGGATGATTGGAGTCCACAAATGGAGTTGGCACCTAATCCTGTACTTTTCCTTGTGGGCTTATAGGACATCGGTGAGAAACGCAACCAGATTTACACCCTTTCAGCTGGTGTATGTCCTAGAAGCGATCTTACCGGTTCATTGTGAAATTTTATCTCTCAAGCTCGCAGTCCCTGGAACTTCATAGGAAGAGGCTTGTTTCTTGGAACTAATCCAATTGGATGAAACCCATCATGACGCCGCCTTGGCTAACGAAGCTCATAAGAAACGAGTCAAGGCGCAATTTGACAAGAATTTCAAACCCTGTGTCTTCTTAGAAGGTAACCTGGTCTTACTTTACGATCAGGAATCTGATAAATTGGGAGCAGGTAAGTTCCAATCATTGTGGATGGGTCCCTACATTGTCAAGCGAGTATTAGTAAAAGGAGCCTATGAGCTAGTAGATTATGATGGGATTCCACTATCGCAACTCCGAAATGGGTTGTATCTTAAGCGTTATTATGCTTGATCGAGTGTAGTAATCTCTTGATATGCTTTTGTTACATTTTTGTTTTCGTCAAGGGTGATTTTTTTGGTTAGGTAATCCACTTTTCCATTTGTTACAGATGTCAGACCTATTGGAATCATTTGTTGGATACGCCGACAGAGCTAGTCGTAGTACATGGAACCTATCTTCTACAGCCTGGGCCATTTTTGATCCAAGCGACGAGTTAGTGAGTCTCAGAGGGGTATGCATTGGTCGGTCGACAAACAACATCGCTGAGTACAGCACATTGATAGAGCTTCTCTTTGATGCCATCGCACATGGCATACACCGACTTGTTGTCAGGCTAGACTCGCAACTCGTCATCCTACAGTTTACTGGCATCTATTCCGTTTGAAATCCAGCTATCTATCATATGTTCCTAAGAGTCGGGATTTTGGAAAGGAAGTTTGATTCTATTCAATATCAACACATTTCCAGAAACTTAAACACATTAACTGATTCATTAGAAAATTATGTGTTATATAGACATTTGCAGCATTTATAAAAGAAAAAGCATTTCAATCAACATTTGCATCAGGATCATATAAATTAACCAAAATAAAACTTCAAAAATAAAAAATACATATAATTGTTTATAGTTTTTTACAAAATGTTCTGTGTCCAAGACAAAATCGGTCATACAACCCAAAAACTCAAAAATGCAGGAAAGCACCCTAGGCTAATGGTGTTGGTGATAACAAGTCACCGCCTGTTCAATCATACGTAAAAGCCTAGTCAATTGACTCGGCGCACCAGTGGTATGGCGCTGTAATCTCAGAGGTAACTCATCAGTCCTCACATCCTGAATACCAAGGATGAGACCCTCGATCTAATCCTACAATACTACAAGGGTCTCCGCTATGTCCAGATCACAAAGGATAGCCCTCCCTACAGCCTCTCCTAGTGGAACAGCAGCTGCTACCCTTGGGCGCACTACTGGTCCCTTTGGCCCAATATCTGCACAAATATATGGGTTTGATTAGTCTTGATAACATTTAAAAAACACAAGAACATTATAAAATCAATAAATAGAGATATGGTCGGATCGTTTTACCTATAACACCCCATCGCTCACGAGCCGGCAGCACCAAATCTGGGTCACCCCGGAAATCCATCCCAACATATGGATACTCAGTGTAGACCATCTGCTGATAGTTGAACCACTCAAAGAAGGTATCAGAGAATGAAATCTGCAACTGACCAGCATGTCTGGCCATAAGGTCAACCCATCTCTGCATCCGTGGTTCCCTCGGTGCTGGCAATCTAAGTGAAATCTACTATGGCTGCATCAATGGGATCCTCTCCAAGGCAAAAGCAGTTAGAATAGAACCATAACAAAATTTCTTGGATCTTCTTTTCTTCACCTTAGAAAGTTTTTCTTTTATAACCAGAAGTACTGCATCATACCAGTTGAATACCTTTGGTTCAAGGCATTCCAGGGCATACTGCATATAGGACTTGTTGGCCAAGTGAAGAGCCGTGCTACCAACCAATCTAGCAAAGGTGAATAAAATAGTCCTCAAGGACTAGCCAATGACATCTTGAATACTGATATTACCATCCTTGCTTGGCTGAGATCCATCTCTACAGAACTGGCGAATATAATCCTTCACGGATTCACCCCCACGGGCGGATCCTGATAGTGAGAGGGGCGCCACGCCTCGATGACCAGGTCAAGAATTAGACATCCTCAACTGTCAAAGGGATGGATTTACCTCTAATCTAGAACACTTGGTTGGTAGGATCCCATGCATCGAGAAGATGTTGCAACAAATTGATTTGTTGCCTCATGCTGGATATGCGGAGGAATTTGAGCAAGCCACAGTTTCGCAATGCAGTAACCGTACCCAGATCATGTAAGGCAATGATATCCTTTTCTTCATGCTCATGTTCACACCATATAACAACCATCTTGATCTAATGAATCTCTGAAAAACAAACAAGAGAAGAATTAGGATCCTGATTTGGGCAAAAATAGGCAAAATTTCCATGAAAAAATAGTGCATAAACTTTCCTCCCTGCGCCCATCGCACTCTAGCTGTGTATAGGGTGGGATGCATACCGACTGGCCAATGGCTAGCTCAATATGCATCGCACCTTTCGATGTATACTAGGTGCGATGGGGAGAGAACAAATTGTTCAAACCCCTGAGGCCCAGAAAAACAGGAAAGGCTGCTCAGAATCAGAAAAGGAAAGAATGCAATTAAAGAGCTTAGGGTTAGCTCCTACCTGTTCTAGGTGGCGCTGAAAATATTCTACCAAATCTCCCGGAACTAACTGGTGAAAATTGTGTTGGAAATAATACTGAGAGGGGGCGTGAATCAGTATTATGAAGTCAAATATTCCTTTTCAAAACAAGTGATATACGCTACTTCAAATAGACAAACCCACGTATATACGCAACTATGCAGAAGGAAACTTGCGTATACAAAGCTAACTTTTAATTTTCTTTATCTTGAAGATGATTGTTAATCTGTGTTGCAGAATCAAATAACCAGTAACCAGAGACAAGAAAACAGAGCAGAAGGACAATCACACACAAGAACACAAGATATAAGGTGGAAACCCAATGTGGGTGAAAACCACCTGCTGCAATTCGTCTCTTTCTTCTTTTAAATTAGAAACTTCTTTTACAATGTACTGGTGCAGTCCTTTACCAGTACGCAGGCTGCAACCTGCAGAGAGCTCAACCCTCTCCCTTCTCCAGCTTCTCTTGGAAGGAGCTACGACCCCTTTAGCTCTTGCACTAGCAAGATACTAGACGTAGGTGTTGGCCTATAGAAGGCTACAACCTTCTCTTTCTTCCAGGGACCACATTTCATAAATTTTCAGACTGGATCCATAAACATCAATCAATCATCAAGAATCAACCAATCTCCTTTCCACCAATTAGATATGAATCAAGTAGATACTTCTCTGACAGCTATACCCAAAACACAGTACCAGAAACCACTCACCAAACACTAAACCCAGAACACAGCAGCAATAAACAGAAGCAGCTAGATCACAACTTAAAGTATATATGCTATTTCAATAACCTACAACATGCGTGCATACGCTTCTGTGTTTGGAACAACTTGCGTATACGTTGTTTTCATTCACTGAACCAGCGTGTATACGCACCTTCGCTTCACTGAACCTGCGTACATATCTATAAAGGATAATTCGCTCTTTCAGATATTCAAAAATACTAATTAACCCAGATTATCAGTGTTATAGATCAAGCAAGCACCAAATATAACAGACCAAAATCTTATAAAGATACTATCATTCAAGCTTAAAGATTATGACCCATCAATAGAACTTATCCTTCTTCTTTGCACTAAGATTCCTCCTTTATTCAGATCTAGATCTACACCATAACCCAATTACCAGCATTCAAATCTACCAATTTTCAGATATTCAATAATAATTCAGATGATCATGTGCCACAAGATCTCCTTCCTCTTTTATAGTCTTAGGCCTTCCTCAATACCACGGTCCAAAACCATAACATTTCATTACCATGAACCCAAAACTAGGGATCAACACATCTGATGAGTTGCCATGGTCCAAAACCATAGGTTCAAATCCCAAGGACTAACTACCATGGACCAACAGTAAGTCCCCAACATATACGCACTTTTGTAACGTATAACCCGCATGTATACGCGTCTTCATCTAGATTAACCTACGTATATGTCTTTTTCTTCTTTCTGAGTGCCTAAACTGAGATCTTCCACTAGAGTGAGTTGCCATCAAGTACAACACCTATGCCATAGTACCAAACCAGAATCATAATGCCAACAATCTCCCCCTTTGGACTTGATGGCAACACCAAGGTTCCTCTTTCATTCTCCCCCTTTGTCATCAAGGGCAAAGGGTTGTGCTCCTCCTGAGTACATGCTGAAATCTCTGCCCTGTTGTGCTGACCATGCTCCCCCTGACTGTAGGCAAGATCTGCAAAAGATGTTCTTCAAGACGAACTATGACATATACATCATAAAAGACCTTCATACATCCTTCACCCAACCATGTGGGGATCATCCACCCAACCAAGTGGGGATACATCAGAAAATTACATATGACAACCAAGAACATTACATCTTCATCCCAGGCATAGTGGGGAAACCAAAATAGGTTGTTACATGACCTTGATACCATAAAAAAAAGATACATGATATAGAGACGAAATGTGTAGAGCAAGACTTATGAAAGTCACCAAGCAATAGCATCTATCAATCACTATTCAGATCAGCAACCATGATTTCCTTTTGTTCTCCCTCTGCACTTCTTCCACCAACAACAGTTGTGAACAAGAACCACAAGCTTCTAAGACAATGCCAACAATGCATCATTAGAAGTTTATCTGCTCCCCCTGAACCTATGCCAGATGGTCTCTTTTAGACCCATATCAGACAACTTCCAACCAAAGTCTGTCCCTTCTGATATCCATCAAGCCTCCATATACGCGACTTTCTCTGCACCAACCGGCATATGTACGCGGATTCTTCTCAGGAAACACACGTACACCCATTTTTCTCTGAAACTGACAAGATTTAACAGCAAGATGATGCATCAACTACTCCCAGCTTTTGTCTGAGATATTCAAAAGTTTCCCTAGGCAGTGGTTTGGTGAGAATATTAGCCACTTGTTCCTTAGAAGGAACATACTCCAATTTGACCTTTTGTTCCAACACTTGTTCCCAGAGAAAGTGATACTTGATCGGTATGTGCTTGGTCTTTGAATGCATGACTGGGTTCTTTGAAATGTTGATTGCACTTGTATTATCATATAAGATGGAGATAGGTGGTGTACAAGTGATCTGGAAATCCTGAAAGGTTTTCATCATCCAAAGGAGTTGAGTGCAGCAAGATGCAGCTGCCACATATTCCGCTTCAGCTGTAGATAAAGCAATTGAACTATGTTTCTTGTTGAACCAAGATACTAATCTGGAACCCATAAAGAATGCACCACCACTTGTGCTCTTTCTGTCATCCACGCTTCCAACCCAATCTGCATCTGTATAAGCATGAAAAGTGAGATTTGTATCTCTAGGATACCATAAGCCATAGTTTTGAGTTCCTTGAAGATACTTGAAAATTCTCTTTACTGCCTGAAGATGAGTTTCCTTAGGATTTTCCTGAAATCTTCTAACTATTCCCACTGCATGCATGATGTTTGGTCAGGTACCTGTCAAATAAAGTAGACTTCCAATCATGGATCTATACGTTGGTTGATGCACTGTTGTTGATTCGTCATTTGCACTGAGACTGCATCCTGTAACCATAGGGGTACATACTGGTTTTGAATCTTCCATGCCATACTTCTTCAGAATCTGCTTAAGGTACTTGGTTTGAGACAAGAAGATACCGCCTTCATTTTGTTGGATTTGCAATCCAAGAAAGTATGTCAGTTCTCCAAGAAAAGACATTTCGAATTATTTCTGCATCACCAAGGCAAAGCTTTGACTCATGGATTCTTCATTGCTGCCAAAGATAATGTCATCTACATACACAACAAGTATTAGCAATTTGTCATTTTCAATTTTTATATAAAGATTGCTATCTGCTGAACCTGTTGAAAAACCTTGTTGATGAAGGTATTTGTCCAACCGATAGTACCAAGCCCTTGGAGCCTATTTAAGACCATAGAGATCATTTTTCAGTCTGCATACAAGATTTGGATCATTCCCAAGAATGAAACCATCTGGCTGCTCAATGTATACTTCTTCTTCTAAGTCTCCATTTAGAAAGGCCGATTTCACGTCCATTTGAAATACTTTGAACTTCTGAAAACTTGAGAGAGCAAGGAACATTTGGATGGCTTCAAGTCTAGCAACAACAACAAAAGTTTCTTCAAAATCTATTCCTTCTTGTTGAGCATACCCTTTGCAAACAAGTTTGGCCTTGTTTCTAATTACTTCCCCATTTTCATTCAATTTGTTTTTGAAGATCCATTTTGTCCCTATGACATTCTTATCTTTTGGTCTAGGAACCAACTCCCAAGTGTTGTTCTTTTCGATTTGTTCAAGTTCGTCATCCATTGCCTTGACCCAGCATTCATCTTTGCATGCCTCTTTTACATTTTGTGGTTCAGTGGAGGAGAGTAATGCCAAGTAGCTTGAGGCTTCTGCAATTTTTCTTCTTGTTTGTATGCCTGCTTCCTTTTGCCCCAAAATTTGTGATTCAGGATGATTCTTTTGAACATACCTAGATGGAGTCTTCTCTTCTACCCTTATCTGTTCTTCTGGCTCCTCATGGGTTTCTTCTTCATAGGTTTCTTCTTCACCATCAGTCTGATTTTGAGGGTAGTCTTCATCCTCTTCGATATCTTCATGATTAACTTGTCTAGGGATGTATCCTTTTTCATCAACCACTACATCAATGCTGTCAAAAATTCTTCCAATCTTTTATTAATAAACTTATATGCTTGTTGTAGGGAGAATAACCAAGGAGAAGCCTTCAGCAGCTCTAAGGTTCAAGTTTGCCAAGCTGTTCATCAGTATTCTGCAATATAGCATTTTCTCCAAAAATTTGAAATCTTTACCGAAGGAGTCTCAAACCATACAGAGCTCATGCGGAGTTTGAGTGTTGTTCAACTCGACATTTGTTTTGTTGAGAATAACAACCGCAGCATATGCAACTTCACCCCAGAAGGTTGCGGGAGTTCCAGACTCATCAAGCATAGCACGAGCCATTTGTTGGGTTGTTCTGTTCATCCTTTCCACCACTCCATTTTGCTGAGGAGTCCTAGCTTTAGAGAATTCCCTTCTTATTCCATGTTCTTCACAGAAATCGAAAAAATCATTTGAGGTAAACTCCCCACCTCTGTCTGACCTGAGGCACTTAATTTTATAATCTGATTCATTTTCAACCAAGACTTTGAAGGATTGGAATTTTTCGAATGCTTCATCCTTGTGCTTCATAAGTCCTAACCAAACCATCCTGGAGAAGTTGTCAATGAATAATATAAATTATTCTTCTCCTCAAGGTGACCTTGTCCTAAATGGACCACATACATCTGTATGGACTAGCTCAAGAGGCCTGCTGGCTTATCCTTCCTTCTCAAGGAAGTTAGTGCTGGTTTGCTTACCAAACTAACATGATTTGCATATGGTGTTGTCTGGAATTTTGATGTCTGGAAGACCATGAACTGCCTGTTATTTGCATGCTTTCCTTATTTGTGAAAATCTTAGATGCCCCAACCTCCGATGCCATAACCAGTGTTCATCATTCTTGCTCAAATAACATTGTTGTTCTCCTTCTTCAAATATGTATAGATTATTTGGAGTTCTTCTTCCTTTGATTACTGTTCTTCTTGTATCAAGATCACGAACACTACACCCATCTGATCGAAATATTACCTCGGTTCCATTATCACACATCTGATTGACACTCAATAGATTATGCTTCAAGCCATCAACATACAAAACATTTCCAGCTTTGACCTTTTCTTTCAACTGAGCAATGCCTTTTCCTTTTATGGCTGCAGGGGTATCATTTCCGAAAGAAATTTTCTTTCCTTTTTCTAAAGCAGTATATGATTCAAGTTTTTCTTTATCACTTGTCATATGCTTCGAACATCCGCTGTCGATGTACCATTGATTTTCCTGTCCTTCTGCATATAAAGCTATCCCACATCTTTCTGGTTGTGTTTCCTTCATTCTCCATGTTTTGGCACTTGAGGTTTGTTCATTCAGAATCTTCATGACCAAAATTATTACAAATAGAGCATTCAATTTCACTTTCAAGGGCGGAAAAGTTGTTATAGGTCCTCTTCGTGATTGGAGGCATACTTCTTTGTTTTTGAGCTTCTCTAGTCATGATTGTTTTATAGGCAACACATTGAGTTGCTTTGTGACCAAAGTTATGGCAAGAGAAACATTGGTTGTTGAAGAAATTCCTGCGACTATCATCCAACCGATTGTAGTTTCTACTGACATCCATTCTTGAAGAAAATTGGGAAGATTTTACCTATGGTTGGTTGTAGCTTCTGTTTGTCCTTAAGGTAGCATGCCCCCGATTTTCTTGATAGTCTTTGTTCGTTCTTGCGGAAGACTGTCCCTAATTTACCTGATGATTTGTATTAGGTCTTTGCTCACTCCTTTTTGTTGCATCAAGATAACTTTTGGAGGTGGAAGCTTGAGATGTTTCACCATTATACCCTAGACCTATCTTGATTAGAGGGGAATGTTGCACGTTGATAATCTCATCCAGAGTTTCAGATCCTTTAACAAATTTAAGATTAAGGGCCTTTGTTTTCTCAATTTCTTTTCTAAGGCAAACAATTTCACATTATAACTTCTCAAGAGATTTTTCTTTTTCATCAAGTTGAAATTGTAGAGTATCAATGATCATATTCTTTTCTTCTAAACATGTTTTGAGTCTAGTAATTTCTTCATAAAAACCATCCACATCTATAGCATCCATGTAATCATCATCTTCAAAGGCCATTAAAAGTTTATAGTGATTACCTCGTTCATCTTCATCGCTATTTGATAGTCCATCACTATCTTCATGAGTGTAATAGCTTTTTTTATTTGCATTATGTTTCTTGTTCCATCTAACAGGTTCCTTCCCCTTGTCAATCTTATCCTTATGAGGACATTTGGCAGCATAGTGACCTACTCTTCCACAAGCAAAACATTTGAAAGGTAACTTACCTCTGAATCTTCCAGTACCCCGTTGAATATTTCTGACAAAATTTGATTCTTCTTCTTCTTCTGACACGTGTCCTGACTCATAGTACTCTCCTTTGCCTGAAGCCTTGAAGGCAGCTACTCTCCTGTCTAAAGGACCTCCTTTCCTCATTTCATAAGCAGTTAGAATTCTGTGCAGCTGTGACATTTTAAGGTTTTGTAGATTCTCCTTTTCTTCTATAGCAGAAACTTTAGATTCAAATCTAGATGACAAAGATCTTAGAACTTTTTCATCCACAACAGGCTCTTTTATTTCTTCACTCAAATTTTTCATACAATTAACAATCTCATCTACACGAAGAAAATAATTAGCCACACTTTCATCATTATACATCTTGAGATCTTCATACTGAATCTTGAGGGTTTGAAGTTTTGCTCGTTTTACCTAATCATCTCCTTCATAGCTCAGAATAATCTTGTCCCATATCTCTTTTGCAGATTTAAACTGCATTACCTTGACAAATTC